>JAGKTI010000831.1:39941-50700 GCA_018397915.1 Birgus latro | reverse complement strand
AGAGAGAGAGAGAGAGAGAGAGAGAGAGAGAGAGAGAGAGAGAGAGAGAGACCCTACAGATAGGTTTCAATCCAGGAGATAAAACTGTTAAGGTCAAAAGACCACCCAAGAAAGAACAGGATCGAACCTCACTCACTAGGCCACTAATCGCCCCAGTGTCGCAGGTCTGCCACACCTCTACCACTTCATCAGATTGCTCACACTTGCGACCCACTACGAGGGGAAAACCTAACACTAACCGTTCCCTTTCACGGTACCAATCACCAACCGCCGGTCGTGATCAGTCTAATGTGCAACGGGGCAAATAATCCTCGGTTGTGTGCTGGCACTGTGGTAACACTGGGCATCGAGAATCCAGTTGCGACCGTAAACAAAGACAATATCACTCACAAGGCAGACAGTGTACACCTTCGTGATCATGTCGTCCTAAATGCAAATATCACAAGAATAGTACGACTCACACTACTGCAGAATGTCGTTACCTAAAAAGGTGCCAGATGGGGGAAGAGGAGCACCAGTATCGGAACAACGTGACATAACATCACATGCTACACCCGTATCCAAAGAACATGACGTCACGACAGAAAATCAACTCCCCATTCACCAAGTAGGGCCGATAACTTCTTCAGGCTTAGTCATTCTAGGATGAAGTGAAGACATACAAACATCGTTTTTCATGGACACAGGATGTATGGTAAATCTGATCTCTGATATCTCTTTAAACATCATTAGGGGAACAAACGAAAAGGTCGGATTCCTTGAGCCGCCTGACATTCGCCTATGCGGTGTAGATAGCTCAGAGTTTAAGGTCAAGGGAAGAGTCACTTCAAAGGTACAACTAGATAGAGACTTGACACCATTCACAGTAGAATTTCATGTTACTAACAAACTCAGATATCCAGCAGATGCCCTTATTTGTTTACCCACCATGGCACAATACTCCATCGCACTGTTACCTGCTTGTGGTAGTACAGACATTTATGGGTTCCCAGTATATAGCATGGAATATCTACATACTGTGCTTTCTCAAATAAACTCAGTCATTCAGTCCCCCTTGAACCCACCACTACCTAAGAGTACAGAGAAATACTCCCCATCATCATCTGAGAGTAAAGAGATAACCCTACCACTCAGGGAGCAAAGAAGTAAATTCCTCAACACCTGATGATACACCCTCTAAGCACTCAATAATGGATCTTGCAAACCCCTCTAACGACAGCTCTATAGCCGACTCAGATACGTCTCGGTTAACTACCTCACAAAGTTTGAATTATGTTCTCGCACACGCGGAGACGAGGCATGCAGTAACAAATAAGTGCACAATTTTGTTACTGCATGAGTTTACCAAGGTCTCTGTTCGTGTTGTAGGTGCGAAAGATGGAGTGGATGTACTAACATTATACCCGAGACGTGTTGTGTAAATGGCTTAACTTATGAGTTGGCACTGTGTACTGTGTTGGAGGACAACTTGTGTTATCTGTACTTGCTATATGTCACTAATGCTCCACTGAAGCTTAAAAGTGGTATAAAAATTGGAGATTTCCTGGTTTACCCAGCAGCCATAAAGGTGTGCCAGGATGTATTCTCCACACCTACTGCAAATGATGATGATGATAGTGATCCAACAGGTGTCTATGCCATCGACTCTAAGGGACCTGCTCCGACTCTTTCACCTGACCTACTCTCCAGTTTGACTTGTACAGATTTTCCACAACAAAAAGATCAATTACTCAATCTATTGCAGTCTTACCTATGGGTAGGACAGGCTTAGTCAAACATCACATAGAACTAGTACCAAGTACTCAGCTGATCTACATACTAGCGTATTGACTGCCTCAAAGCTTGAGAAAATAGACAGATGAGGTAGTACAAAAAATGTTAGATCTGGACATTATTGAACCCTCTGTCAGTCCATTAAATAGCCCACCTTTCTTAGGCCCAAAGAAAGGCGGCCACTTTAGACCAGTAGTGGACTATCGTAGAGTAAATTCTCTAACCGTACCAGATCGTTTTCCATTGCCAGTTCTCACACATTTGCTAGGGTCACTAGGTGAGAACAACATAGTCTTTACATCCCTAGACCTACTCAGTGGCTACTGGCAAGTAGAAATGGGAGAATCATCTCCCCCTACAACAGTCTTCAGCACCCCTTTTGGACATTTTCAGTTCAGGGTTCGCACAAGGATTGGCACTTAAAATTCAGGGACTTTTCAAGAAGTCTCAAGGATGTTTCTTTTATTTTCAAGATATAGAGAATTACATAATTATTTCAATACACACTAAATTATTCCATCATTATGAAAACGTACATATGTGATAATGGAAAATAATGTTTATGACTTTATCCTAAATAATCTATGTACTGTATCTATCAATTGCCCGACACCATCATCCCCCAGTTCAACTTGTCCCCCGTGGCCACAAGACAACGACCGTCCTCCCACTCAACCCATCACTCCCCCACACACCTCCCCACCCCATCCATCCACCCCACCCACACTACTCACTCCTGCACCTCACCCTCACACACTCCCCTTGCCAACCCTCCACCCTCCACACATCCAAACCACCCAAAAAAATGAAAACAAATAAATTTTCTTCTTTCATCCTTTAATTATAAATGATAAACTATTTTATCGAACATAAAATTAAACTAACAGAAATTAATGTTTTTTTTTTTTATTTCATCCTAAATGATAAAATTAAACTATCTGATCCTAAATAATAATATAAAACTGTTGTATCACCAGTGTCGTAAACACAAACTCCCCTCTCATGTCTTAAAACCAATGCGACCTGCTGATGGTCACTGGTCATTTGCCATCCTGCACCTGAGAGTCTATGTGTATACAAATATTTATATGCCGAATTATACTGGCTATGCATGTGTTATATGCGTCTCTCTCTCTCTCTCTCCATGACATGAGTGTCAGAAAACGATTAGAAAGAAAATGAACATATATAAGAACATAGAAGTCTGTTCTAAAAACACATGATTTCTCTTCTAACATACAATGGAAGTGTAATGGTAACGTAAGATAATGTGGACAAATCTTTTTACCGTGATTGATTTTTGAGTAGTAAGAAATATTGTGATCCCCCCCCCAATAAAAAAAAAAATGCTGGACTTAAGAAAAACTAGTGAATCTTTTTTTTTAGTAAATTTTGTGTTCTTATTTTATCGTACATATTATGGCCATACATCATAAACAGACGAAAAACACAGTGTGCATTATAATGAAACATGTTGATTGCTGTGAAGGATATAGGGCCTATATTGAGTTAAAACCACCGCCTGCCATTCTCGTGAGCATCCCGCCAAATTTCATGCCCAGTTGCCAGCCGTACTTAATAAAATTCGTAGTACAGACAACGATACATGCCCAGAGTGAAAAACAGACATGGTAAAGGTGGCATTTATGCCATAAGAGCTACCAGCCTTCCTCCACTCCAGGCAACCAACCCAGTGTGTGAACTCGGCTTAGCCACATCATGCCCAAGTGGAATAACTTTGTTGCCGTCCTGCCGCCTTACTGAACACTATTGCAGGCCTTTTATTTATTTATTTATTTTTTTAATTACAAAATTATTTTTTTAACTGATTTGTGATAAAATAAAATACATGGTCAAAACCTAAGAACCTAAAGAAAATGATGAGGGATTACCAGTTTCTGAATAGAGTTGGGGGCTGTGGCAACATTCACGGCCGGGGATTCTGAATCTTCGGTACTGTTACGTGAGTCACTGAGCGAAGAAGCGGTAGAACGACTGACAGTCACAAAATTAGATAGCAATACAGCTAATCCTCTTGCCAGCATACATTCTTGATTTTTTTTTTCCTTTAGAGTTTCGTTTTCGTTTTTGTAGGCTCCAACATGCTTGAATGCGTCGCCCTTGGTCACCTAATGGCGGATCTCCACGCTGCTCGATCCCTGGCAGCCTCCCTGTTCAGTCCCTTAACCCTTAAGTCACACTTAATGACCTCGTCCCATGTCTTTCTCGGTCTACCCCTCCCAACCCCTCCCCCAATATTAACACCTCTCACCCTCTGTACCCAATTATCATCCCCCATCCTCTCCACATGTCCAAACCACCTCAGCCTACATCTCCTCATCACAACACCAATACACTCCAGTCCCATCCTACCTCTCAACTCTTCCATCGTAAACCCAGCCCCCCCAGGCCTTGCACGCAGGGATGCACTGCACATCCACCTAATCATTGTCATTTCTGTACGTTTAAACCTGCGAATATCCTCTTCCTTTACTGCCCAGGTCTCACTACCAAACAGCATCACACTCCTAACACATGCTGCATACAAAGACCCCTTAGCACGTAAGGAGAGTCCTCTCAATGTCAGGAGAGGCAACAGCTCCCTGAACTTCTTCCAACCACTTCTCACCCTAGCAACCGAGCTAACTCCAGCCCCACCTCCGGCACATAACATGTCTCCCAAATAACGAAGCTCCTCCACACACTCAAGAGACTCACCTGCAAGTTCAACCCTCTCACGCCTAACAATCTCCACCTGCTCTCCCCGACACACCACACACATGAAATCAGCATCATCTCACAGTCTACCTCTAATACCACTACAACTCTTGTGCACCCACTTATCACAAACACTACACAAGATGGAATTGCTTCCCACACCCTTGTGGCAAACTGCACATGGCCACTCTCCCTCTTTTCTGATTGTACTTCCACCAACCCTAGATATCATCACTTTTGTTTTATCTGCATTCACCCTCAAGCCCTTGTGCCCCATACCATCTCTCCACTTCTTAAATCTTTCCTCCGCCTCCTTTTCATTCTCCGCAATCAACACCAAATCATCAGCATACAACATCTCCCATGGAAGTCCATCTCTGAAGTCACGTGAGAGGGCTTCAAGCACCATGATAAACAACAAGGGACTCAAAACTGACCCCTGATGCACACCAACATTCACGGGAAACTCATCACTCAAAGCTCCATTCACTCTTACCTGGGTGCGAGCACCCATGTACATGGCCATAACCACCCTAACCAGCCACTCTTCCAACCCTAGCTTTCTCATTGCCCACTTCACCACCTCTCAAGGGACTCTGTCAAAGGCCTTTTCCAAATCAACAAAAACAAAATACAATTCCCTTTTCTTTCCAATATATTTTTCCTGAAGCTGTCGAACAATGAATATGGCATCAGTGGTCCCCCTGCCTGGCATAAACCCAAACTGCATCTCATCGATATTCACTCTTTCTCTAATCATACCTTCTAGAACTCTCTCCATTACTTTCATTATCTGATATAAGAGCTTTATACCTCAGTAATTTCCCCTTTCCAGAGCATCACCCTTTCCCTTGTAAACATTTACAATTACACTCCTCAGCCAATCATCTGGGACAACACACTCATATATAATCCTATTTATATCTAATCCTATTTATCAGGTCAGTGACTAACCTCACCCCAGTATCTCCTGAGGCCTTCAACATTTCGGCAGTCAACCCAGACACACCTGCCGCCTTCCCCACCCGCATCCTGCCTATTGCCTCACTCGCAGCAGCAGAGTCAATCAAAGGCCAAGGGCCAAACACTGGATCAGCGGGCTCCAAACCTTCTCTATTCCAATCAAACTCCTCATTCAACAATATCAAAGCCGATTCACCCACTGCGGCGATGTCAATCAATTTGAGGCACACACAGCAATAGCCTTTACGAGCATTATTTTTGTCAGCCTTTAACCAGTCTTTGTAATTTGGATGTTCTATCCAAGTTTAGTTGAATTTGCACTTTCCACCAGGCATGATTATCGTATATCCTCAAAACTAAGAAGAGTCAAAGGGTCAATATTCCTCAAAACAACACGAAACGGATGCTTGCTTCTTCTTATTGTCAACTGATTCGTTAAACAGAGAGTTAGCGCGACACTGGAGCAGTGTTGCCGCTAGTTGGGGCACATGTGCTGTAGTTGGAGCTCTTGTGCCGCTGTTTGAGAAATGAGTACTCTAGATCTAACGATTTTTCCGCTAACTTGGCACCACTGTAGGGGAGCAGAAAAGCAGAAAAGTTAATTTTACAAACTAAAAATTACTGATTGCATTTTTGGTGGGAAAGAGATAAGCTAATCCATTTTCAAGGAGGATAAGTTCGAGAAACGTTAAGACCTTTTCGTTGATTTCCAGGACCTTTAAGGGCCCTTGAACAGAAATTTGAAAATCAAGGGTTTTCAAGGATTTTCAAGGGCTGTGCGAACCCTGAGTTTAAGAGGCTTCCTTTCGGTTTAAGGACTGCTCCTTCAGTATTCATGAGACTTATCCATTCAGTCTTCAGTGGCATGATGGGCCACTCTCTTTTTGCTTATTAAGATGCCATAATTGTTGTGAGTAAACCAATCCCTGAACATTTTGCTAAGCTTCAACAAGTACTTGAATGCCATCAGCTGGCTGGCTTGAAAATCAACCTCAGTAAATGTGACTTGCTAAGGAAAAAATCAACTTCCTAGGGCATGTAGTATTCAGAAGGTATTCATACCAATGAGGACAAAAGCAACCATCGATTTCCCAGAACCTACCAATACAGATGCTGTAAACAGTTTTCTGGGACTGAGTGGTTACCATCGCAGATTCATTAAGGGGTGTGCAAAGATCGCCGCTCCTCTGACTCACTTACTCAAGAAAAATGTACCTTTCGTTTGGACTAAAGATCAGTCACAAGCCTTCAAAACACTCAAAACAGCCCTTATAAATGCCCCAGTTTTAGCATTTCCTGATTATACAAAACCCTTTCTTCTATGAACAGATGTCTCAGGCACCGGACTTGGTGCAGTTTTGATGTAATTAGATCAAGCATCAAGGAAGCGTGTAATAGCGTATGCTAGTCGCGCCCTCAGTTCCACGGAACGTAATTACAGTGTCACAGATCTGGAAGCTTTAGCAGTGGTCTGGTCCTTGAAACATTTCAGAGATACAGTATATGGTTACCCAGTGCATATCCAGACAGACCACCTCCCTATATGTGATTTGTTCAAGGGACGAAACCTCACAGGTATGCTAGCTAGATGGTCGGTCACCATCCAGGACTTCAATCCAACTTTTCAGTATGTACAGTACCAGGAAAATTGAATGTAATCACAGACGCACTTTCATGCAATGTAGCAGTGGCTGTCACATAAGTGCAGCCAAACAAAACTGAGAAAACCACACTAACACCCCAGATTGTTCAAAATTCTCAGCGCAAGGATCCTGTATGGTCCAAAGTAATTTATTCCCTGTAATCAGGAGATAACTCGACCTTACCTACTCTGCCAGTGCCAACAGATGAGTTCATGCTAAAAGATGATATATTATACAGGAAAACATTACTTACAGGGAAAGAACTGCCCAATAGGGAAGTACATTTTTTTTTTTTTTTAAGGTGCCAGCTCAGGGTACAGTATACGCTTCACAGCCTGCTATCAAGGCCCAGCAGTCCTCCTACGTACCACACATCTTTACATGTCACCACTTCAGCACTAACACCCACTGTTCATATTGAACACATGCTAGGGCTGTCTCATGCGGGACTGATGTATTGGTATTATCGTGGGTATTTTTACGACATGTTGGCGGGTCTTCTGGTAGATCAGTAAAGCCTTATTTAATGAAATTCAAATCCTTTAACTGTTCCCTGCCCCAGCGGGGATTTGAACCTGGGTCCGTTAGGGCTGCAGGCCACCCCTCTACCGAATGAGCCACTAATGATCTAATATCTGCGGTACGTCAAATAGTTCACAATACACCTCGTGCATCCCATCCAAGTAAGGATCGATGTTTGAGACAAGCACGTCTCAGATACTATTGGCCAACTATGCGTCACGATATTAATACACACTGTGACACTTGTATTTCGTGCCACCACCACAAAGGATCAAACGGGTTACCCGCACTGGTCTTACAATTCCCAATCCCATCACGCCCATGGGAAACAGTCTCCATTGACCTTTTAAAATTCCCTCTTACAGAATCAGGCAATGAGTATTTATTTGTAGCAGTCAACCACTTCTCACATTGCTGTGTACTGGTGCCCCTCTCGGATAAGACCGCAAAGAGTGTTGCACGTGCCTTTGTCGACCAGGTCATTGCCCATTTACTACACCAAGTACAGTTATCACAGATAATGGCACTGAGTTTAACAATAGTCTCCTGGATGAAATCTGTACACAGTACAAAATCAACAAATGCAATGTGGTCCCAAACCACCCAGCTTCAAATGGCTTTGTACAGCACCATAAATGAAAAGTTTTGGAGTGTCTCAGACATCTAGGATCATATAGTGCATCCAGGGAAGAATGGATACCCCAGGTAGCATCCTCCATAAATAGTTCCATCAATGCATCCATTGGCGAGTCTCCTTTCTTTGTCTTATTTGGATTCGATAAAGACCTACCCTATTCCCTCTTATCCTCAAAGCCAAATCCCATCTATAACATGGATGACTATGTGAAGGTGAAAATGGCAAACTTCCAGACAATTCATCAATATGTAAAAGCAAAACTGGCTTCATCTCAGGAGGACATGTTGCAATGCCAGCTTAAGTCTGCCTCACCCATCAGTATAAACATTAGAGATCTAGTAGTTGCTTGTTCGTTTACGTGCACCCGTAAATTGGATGACAAATTTACAGGCCCCCACCGTATGATCACTCAACAGGGTAACAAGTTTCAAATACAGGAATTGTCAACTAAAGATACAAAATGGGTACATGCAGATGATCTAAAGTGTGCACCACAAGGCCTGGTGTTGGAAGAGTCACTTGCACAACCTACTGCTACTCCTCCTCCTCCACCTATTCCTCATTCTGAGCCTTCTCCACCCACATCTCCCCATTCATCAACCAATCAATATCGATCCAAGTTGTGTTCCGCACATCAACATCTCCATGACCTCTCCCATTAATTCAACATTATTTTATAGGTAACATGTTAGCGGTCTACCTGCTGGCAGTGCTGACCCTCATAGGGTCCGGGTTGAGTGAGGATGATGGTGGAGTACGTCCTGGGGCCTTGGTCGGCTTAGGAGGCAAGGTAATGGTGATAGAGGATGTAGTCTCCCTGCGCTATGATCCTGAGCCCCTGGCCGACATAGCCATTGCCCTCCCACACTTCGTACGCCAACTGGACGAAATCAAGACACAACTGTCAGCCATCGTGGGGAAACACAATCTGGATCTTTTTGGCGCCCTCTTTACCTCCCAATTCCTTGGCAATTGGAATACATCAATGCAAGGGTCTCTCAGCCACCCTTCTCACCAATAACGTCATAGTTCATATTCCTCTACGTTCAACCATCACCTTTAACCTCTTCCACATTATTCCTTTTCCTTTCTGGTTCAGTAACTCCTTGTTGCAAGCATCTGTTCTCTCAGAACATTTCCTCCTATCCCATGATCATCTTTTAATTGCTTTCCTCTCTTCCACAGACCATAAGAAATGTTCCTTCCTTACCCTTATGTCTCGTCTTTGTGCTGCTCGCCTTCTGGCTATTTTCCCTAGCAACGCTGCACTCTGCAAGTCTGCCTTAGTTCGCAGTCATTCCATACACTCTGCCTGTTCCTTTGTCCTGGCTCCAGAACTTCCAGTGCATCATGTTCATCTGAACCATGTCCAATACTTCTTCTTCAGTCCCCATCTCTGTCACCATCAAGTGTCCTGGTTCTTCTGTTCGTTCAGTGTCTGCTAGTGGTCTCCATGAGGCACCAGACTATTGTATAGTCAAATCAGAGTCTGTCATCACTTACGCCACTAGTCACCACCAGGCTGTGGCTCAATCAATAGAGAACTGGCCTGCAGTCCAACTGGACACAGGTTCAAATCCCTGCTGGGGCAGGGAACAGTTTAAGGATTTGAATTTCATAAAATCAGACTACTGATCTACCAGTAGACCCGCCGACATGTCGTAAAAATACCCCCGCTAATACCAACACACCAACCCTGTATGAGACAATCCTAGCATGTATTCAATATGGACGGTGGATGTTAGCCCTGAAGTGATGACATATAGTGGTGTATGGTATGAAGGAGAACTACTGGGCCTTGAGAGCAGGCTGTGAAGCCTATGTCCAGAGTCAGACACATAAAAAATAAATAAATAAATAAAAAATAAAAAAAAAATATGACATCTTCCAACCAATCAACATGACTTCTACCCTATCATATGATAATACAGTAATCCCTTTACTTTCCGGACGACCACTATCTGGTTTCCTCACTGTTCGGACATTGTAGGCTGATGTTCGAAAGCCAAAAATGCCCCAAAATTGAAAAAAAAAAAAAAGGAAAAAAATCCCTTTTATTTTTTTTTACCTGTAAGTTTGAATTTGGCGCACAGTGCCGAACAGCCATGTTTACATTCCATTCCCGCTCTGTCCTCCCCCCGCCACTCTGCCAGTTGTCTCTGAACTGCCGTGAGTTTTTGTTTAAACAATCATAATTCACGGTGCTAAGGATTAAGTGCAGTTAAACAATGGATTACTGTACATGCTTCAAGAGCATTATCATCACTGTGAAAGCCTTAGAGGTGGGGTAATATTCGTAACAGCCACCATGGACATTGTAAGTACACTGTCAACTGCTAAATATTTTTCATAATCACTTCTAAATCCTCATTCTCTGGTTACATTTTATTTATTTCATGCTTTGAGTCCCACATTTGAATGCACAGGCTGTGAAAAAGGTGATTTTCATAGTGATTACCATGTCTCTTACATATGTTCACTATCTAGTCAACTGGTGAACATA
>JAGKTI010000831.1:0-39853 GCA_018397915.1 Birgus latro | reverse complement strand
TCACCTCTAAATCATAATTTTTCTGGTTACATTTTATTTACTTCATGCTTTGTGTCCCATATTTGAAAGCACAGGCTGTGAAAAAGGTTTTCATGGTGATTACCAAGTCTCTTACATACGTTCACTATCTAGTCAACTGGTGAACATCTTTGCCATACCCACCTCTAAACCATCATTTTCTGGTAACAATTTATTTATTTCATGCTTTGTATCCCATATTTTAGTGCATCAGATGTGAGAAAGGGTGATTTTCTTAGTGACTGCCATGTCTAATACTTATTTACACTATGCAGCCAAGTGGTGAACACCTCTGCCTTACTCACCTCAAAATCATAATTTTTTGGTTAAAATTCAATTAATTCATGCTTTGTGTCCATTATTTATGTGAATGGGGTCTTAAATAAGTGCTATGCATGTCTGGTAGGGAGGTAGGTAGGTGGTTTTCTGATTTAGGTTAGGTTAGGTTAGGGTCAGGAATGACCGGTGCTGGAACTTCAGGGCCACTATCTGGACAAGACCACTTTCCGGTCATGCCTTTGGTTCTATTACATCGCCAACTTGTGTATGCTAACATTTTTGAACTACAGTGACTTTATTATGGATCAGTTGTCTCTAGCCTTCAGCCATTCCTGGGTACATCCAACAGTTGCATTTCCCCCAGTGGCCATCTCTTTCATAGGCTTCATTCTCATGGTCTGTGCAGTGCACTGTTGTGTAAGGAAGATTGTACACAGACTCCAAGAGATCAGAATCACAACAGGAATAGTGCGGCCTCCACAGGAGGTTGAAGCTGGCCATACTTAGTGTCCTCCCATATGGTGACTAACAGTGCAAACTGAATCAGATAATATCTGTGGACTGAAAAATTGGCAACAACAAATGCAGAAATTACAGCAACAATTAAAAGAGTACACTATCAACACTGAAACAGTTAATGAGATACAATGAGAAAAGAACAACAGTAAAGAACGAGAGCACAGACAATTATCACACTAGTATCTCAAAAAACAAATAGAAAATATTCTGAAAAGTAATAAAGGTGTATACATAACGAGGACCATTACTCACTTGTGACATTACAGAAACAAATGCATAAACAGTAAGAGAGAGACAAGGGAAAGACATACAGAAAAGAGGACAACATCTCTCGACATATAACAGACTTCATCCAGACAATACTTGTGTGCTCCACAATTGAAATATCACTATTCCATGTATTCTTTTATTATTACTGTATATGGATTTCAACTTTTGTGTGGTCACAACTACTGAACTGTATATTTGCTAAAAATACTGTCTCAGTTATATATATCTGTACATCCACTGTATACATATTATAATTCAGTTTACACATTACTAGATTTTTTTCCTTATTTCACATGACCACATATTGTATATACTGTATCCCTATTCCTTCCTGCAACTCCTTTAGAATAACTCTACCTTATAACAATTATTAACCCGAGTACTTATATACCTAGTAGACCCCCCATCCACAATCATCATATAAAAGGACTACTATGTTGCTTGCCAGATCGTGTCAAGAGACACCATTTCCATTACCCGGGGGAGTATTGTACCCATACTATATTACTGAAAACAACCCATGTATGTAACCAAACACAGTTAGTGTCTTAAACTGCTGAGCTAGGCTGTGTTCTCACGCCCCGCATGACACACTGGGTAAGTAAGGGGCGAGCCTCCTTTGAGGGTGGAACTGTTAAGCTTTCCTGTGAATAAACCTCCCTTGTTCAGCACACAAGATCTTTGGAATATATCCAACTGTAACATGAGCCGGTAGCGGAACAATTGGCACACATCATTAAGGTGCAGTGGTCCTTAGCTGCCTTGAACCCGGGAACGCTTTTCTCCTCCTTCGAGACGAAAGTCCTAACAGGCATTTTTTTCCAATATAGGCCTGTCTCATCGACATTCCATACATGCTCAGGCCTATATCCCTTTTCCTGAATAATTTGCCGAAGTGCTTCTGGGAATGCTGCTGCTGCCACAAGGTCCACCGATGCAGATTCTCCTATCAACCTCAGATTGTAAAGGAAGAACTGCCTCTTGAATCTATCGAACCAACCTATGCTGGCTGCGAATTGAGGATGGGTGGGTGTGGCTGGTCCGGGGTCCCCACTAGTGCTTGGAGCGTCGGGATCAGGAGGTGAACTGGTCATCCTATCGTACAGTGCTTTCGCCTTTGCCCTAATCGCAACATTGTCTATGGGATTTCCTTTCCTGCTCTGGTCATTAATCCACACATACAGTGCATGCTCCATCTTCAACATCGCAATGTCTCTCACCTGCGACACTTGCTTGGCTGAAGGTGGATGCCGCCCTGATTTTCTCCTCATTTTTCTTTATGTACCGCACTGTGCTCTCGTTACATTAAGTGATTTCCCAACACCGGCATAACTCATACCCTCCCTACACTTGTTTAGCAATTTCAGCTTTTCCCCCAAGCTCATTACTTTCTTTACCCATCTAGGGATGGGCTCACCACTAAGGGATGCAGGACGCTTGGGGCCTATGGTAGCAGGACAACACAAACACATGCAGGACAAAGCTATCAAGTAAATCACACAACTGGGAGCTAATTCACTCAGAAATTAGCAGAGCAATGCACTTCTTACCTTTGAACACGTGAGAACACAATTATTGGGCACAATACCGAGATCAGGGGAGGTTTAGCGAGGCAATGTTATAGGCAGCGAAATGACTGCGACAGTGGCAGGAGACAGACTGAGAGGGACACAGAGGAGTGCAGGAGCACAGTGGTTTGGTGTGGGCCTGTTTTGGTGTGAAATGACCCGCAAGCGTCAGCGCAGTGACACTTTTCGGCCGCAAACGAAATCTAGGCTCCACAGAGGGGCAATCCAGGGATAATCCAAAAACGTGCGGGGTCCACAAAAGCAGAACCCGCGGATGTTGAGGGCCATCTGTACAGTTGCAGCAACGGAAGTCCGGACATAGTCAAGCCACTACCAAGAAAGCCATAAATCATTTTTAAAAAAACATTTACAAAAGATAATAAATGAACACATTAGCATTTGGTCAACTCCCCTCTGCCTTGATGACCTCTTTCATCCAACTGGGTATACTCTCCACCAGGCTGGGGAAGTAACTGTTGTTCATTTCATGCAACCAGACATGTTTGATGGCCTCCTGGAGTTGTGGTAACCTCGGCCTCCGTTACCTTCTCCTTCATGTTTTTCCAGGCATTTTCAATGAGACTGAGGTCAGGACTGTTGCCTGGGCAAGGCAGAAGATGGATATTCTTCTTCCTAAGCACTTCAGAGACTTTCTTGGCAGTGTGACATGATGCTCTGTCATGCAAGAAGATCAAGGAGCCGTGGTTGGTGAAAAAGTCAAACAAATGATTCGGTAACACTTCAATGTGGCAAGCTGCATACATGGTATAATTCTTTGGTAAGAAATAAAGGCCAGCTCTTCCCATTCTGCCACTAAAACATGTTCAAAACCATCAATGAGGGGCTGTGCTTGACAGTCTTCACTGTGTACCAAGGGTCAAACCTGCTGTACCCAGACGGCCTCCTAACCCGGATTCGATGGGATGTTAGCGCCTGAAATTAAATGTGCTTCCAACTGTCGACATGATGTCTTTCCATTGCTCAACAATTCAGTGCTGATGTTCCTTGGCGAAATCAAGTCTCTTCCTCCTCATCTTCTCGGTCCTTATCTTCAGTGCTGCGGTGCAGCTGGTAATTTTCAGGTCTTTGAGAAGACGATGTCATATCACATGTCGAAAGACCTCTTTCAGCAGTTCAGGATACATTTCCTTGAGTTGGCGGGCTGTCTGACATGGATTCTTGGTCACAGCTTGCTTCAGCAACTGATCAGTGGTAGAAGAAGTCTTCCTTTTGGGTCCAACAAGAGGTTTATGCTATGGAATTATGATGGGGGGCAGATGGCAAGTTGTGTAAAAGAAGTGCAGTAACTGTTGACTTTGCTAGCAATGTTCGGTTTCAGATTTCCATTATAGCGACAGTCTGGACTGTCTGTTATGGGGCATGGAAAACCACTGAAAGTCAGATTGGATAGTCAAAGCATAGGCTGCCCCAGTGCATGGCCAACTGTGCTTCCACAGTTTGCAATGCACTGGGGCAGCTGGCTCACAGCAGTTGCCAACAAGCAACCTGAGTCGAAAGGAAATGGCTAGAAAATAAAATAATCATTCATTCATTCACTATCCAATCCTATGTCGCCCCAGGGACGTAGAAGCCCGGGGCCAGACAAGTTGGTCCTGACATTTAAGAAGAGAGTGACCAGCCTCACTCATCCCTGAATGGCATTACGTGAGCAATAAACCCCACTACACTACCTTTTCAGAATTAAAAATGGCGTACTATAACAGTGCCTCGAGTCCCCGGGGGGGGGGGGGGACAAAAAATGCCCCCAACATCCGCCCCTCTCCCGGTGATGACTCATGCCTGGAACCACTGTCTGACTCACTTCTTCTTCATTTCTGCAACATTCGCGGCCTTTCTTCTAACTTTCTTTCTGTGGAACACCACCTCTCCTCCTCTAAACCTCACCTTCTTTTCTTAATAGAGACTCAGCTGTCTGAGGCAACCGACAGCAAACCCTTTTCTGTATCCTCCTACTTTCTCTATACTCATTTCAAAGCCACAGGTGGCTGTTGTGTATATGTACGCAATGACCATTCTTGCTCTCGTGTTCCTCAACGTGATTCTTCTGAATTCTCTACTCTGGCTTCGGCTCTCCTGCCATTCTCTGACTAAATATATCTGTGCTGTTTACTTATCGCTTAATTCTACTGACTATCAAAAATTCTTCGACTATCTTACTTCTACGGTGGAACACATTCTATCCATTTCTCCTATTTCTGAAGTCTCCACTCTAGGAGATTTCAATGTTCACCACAGCCTTTGGCTCTCCTCTTCTTTCACTGATCCACTTGGTGAACAAGCCTACATCTTTTCTATCCTTAATGACCTAGAGCAGCTTGTACAGCACCCTAACCGTATCCCTGACCGCCTTGGAGAGAGCTCCAACATACTTGACCTCTTCCTTACAACTAATTCTTCTGCTTATACTGTTAATCTTTTATCTCCGTTGGGCTCCTCTGATCATTATCTTAACCTGTCCTATAGCTCCTGTGCGGCCTGGGGATCCTCCAAAGAAACGTCGTCTGTGGCACTTTGGAGCTGCGGATTGGGAGGTTCTCAGGCAGTACTTCTTTGATTTTCCATGGAATGATTATTGCTTCCATGGCTGGGAGCCATCTGCATGTGCCTTACGCATTACGAAGGTTATGCTCTCGGGCATGGAAGAATGCATTTCTTTCTCATATCCTTTGTCTAATGCAAGAAAGCCTTGGTTTAATCACACTTGTTCTAATGCTGTCCGCAACAAGGAGAGGGCCTAAAAAAGGTACCTGAGTCAACCCACTCCTGAATCACATCTTTCTTATATTTCTGCCTGGAATCGTGCTAAGTTTGTTCTTCGCTCTGCTAAAAATAATTTCATTCGCACTAAATGTTCTCAACTCTCCAATTCAAATTCTTCACGCTCCTTCTGGCACCCTGCCAAAAACCTTTCTAACAACTTTACCTCATCATCCTTCCCTCCTCTTTTCTACTCTGATATCTTTGTAGCTGTTTCTCCTACTGATAAAGCAGATCTCTTCGCTCAGACTTTCTCCTCCCATTCCACCTTAGACGATTCTGGTGCTGTTCCTCCATCACTTCCTCCCTCTGACTTCCTTATGGCTGACATTAAAGTTTCTTCAGCTGATGTATTTACAGCCATCACTGGTCTCAATATTAACAAAGCATATGGGCCTGATGGGGTCCCTCCTGTTGTCCTCAAGAACTGTACTTCAGTGCTTACACCCTGCCTAGGTAAACTCTTTCGCCTTTGTCTATCAACTTGTACCTTTCCTTCTTGCTGGAAGTTTGCTCTCATTCAGCTAGTCCCAAAGAAGAGTGACCATTCCCAACCCTCTAACTATAATCCAATTACTTTAACATCCAGTGTTTCAAAAGTGTTTGAGTCTATTCTTAACAGAAAAATTTTAAAGCATCTTTCCTATCATAACCTTCTTTCTGTGTCAGTATGGGTTCCATCAGGGACGCTCCACTGGCGATCTTCTCACCCACATTTCGGACTCCTGGTCATCCTCCTTTCAGGACTTTGGCGAAAGTTTTGCCACTGCACTTGACATCTCAAAGGCTTTCGGTTGAGTCTGGCATAAATCTTTAATTTCTAAACTGCCCTCTTATGGTTTCTATCCTTCTATCTGTGCCTTCATCTCTAGCTTCCTTTCTGGTCATTCTATAGCTGCTGTTGTAGACGGCCATCGCTCTTCTCCTAGATCTTTCAACGGTGGTGTTCCTCAGGTTTCTGTCCTATCACCAACTCTCGTCCTTCTATTCATCAATGACCTTCTAAGCTGTACCTCTAACCCTATCCACTCATACGCTGATGATTCCACCCTTCACCTCTCCTTTCGGTTCCCACAACGTCCGTCTCAGCAGTTACTTCAGCAAACAAGGGATGAGGCTATGGCACACCTCATGTCTGACTTGGCTCGTATCTTTGAGTGGGGTAAAAATAATCTTGTTGTTTTTAATGCATCAAAAACTCAATTCTTACACCTATCAACGCACCAGAATCTTCCACAGGAGTACCCACTGATGTTTAATAATGTACAGCTCGCTCCTGCATCATCCTTAAACATGCTTGGGGTTTCATTCACTAGGAATTTATCTTGGAAGGAACATATTACATCTCTTGTGAAATCCGCTTCCAAGAGATTAGGTGTGCTAAGCCGACTCCGAACCTTCCTTATCCCTGCACAGTTGTTGACTTTGTATACGGGTTTTATTCGCCCCTGTTTAGAGTACAACTCTCATGTGTGGGGAGGCTCCCCACATGCAGCCCTTCTCAGTAGGGTGGAGTCAAGAGCTTTTCGTCTCATTAACTCTCCTCCTCTTACTGGTTCCCTTCAACCTCTGTCTCTTCGCCACACTGTTGCATCTTTATCTCTTTTCTATCGCTACTTCAATGGCTACTGTTCCTCTGAGCTGTCTGCTTGCATCCCTCCACCTCTACGACGGGCACATAGCATCCATCTAGCAACAACCTCTCATCCCTTTTCTGTCCCACTCTCTAATGCAAGAGATAACCGCTATTCCCAGTCCTTCATTTATGCAACTGGTCAACTCTGGAACTGTCTTTCTTTGTCTGTATTTCCTACTTCCTATGATGTCCAGTCCTTCAAACACAGTGTGTCCAGGCATCTCGAAATGTACAATGGATCTTGAATTTGGCTCTCTTTTTGTATTGTTTTTGTTTGTTCTTAGAAGGAACAGTCTGCAGGCCCAGGGCCTTTGGTTCCTTCTTCCTTGCGTGAAAAAACACCCCTTGGATATAAACCTTCACCGGCTGAATCCGACTGGAGCGTCATAAATACCCGCTAAACCACCAGGCGCCAAAATTTGGTTATATGGTCCCTACATAGTAACTGCTTGATACCTCAATTACACCTCCCCCACTAAATCTGACCCCCATAGCAGACAGTCCAGACTTTCATTGCTGCAACTGTATATCTTAATATTAAAACTGCATTCCATGAAATGAAGCATGAATGAGTAAGTACAGAGTATGCCAACCATAAACACAGGTAGCTGAGTGTACTGTAATGGTTCATATTACATACACTAAAAATGTCGAGCTTTTTTAGATACAGTAAACCTTTCATAAGTCAAACTATATGGGGCTCTACCCTGGATCAAATTACCGAATTTTCACCCCAAAAAATTGCCAAGACAATACCTATTACTTGTCCTTTCAACAATAAATTAAAGGAGCATATAGCCAATAAAAAAAGAAGTTATGACAACAAACAATTTAGTGCATTTAATATACCTTTAACCCCTTCACTACAGGGTGTATTTTCGTTTTTGTTCTTGTTACCATCAGACGATTTTATTCAGTGTAGGGAGGATCTGTGGAACTGCACGTGGTTGGTACAGCCTTCTTTAACCCCTTCAGTACGTGAGTCCAGTCCTGAGTGCCAAAAATCAGCTGGAGGAAGCGTAAATAAAGTAGAAACAGATGTCACGGTACTGAAGTGATTAATTGGTAGAAAATCATTCACAGAGGCAGTACAGACCCGTCGGCAGCGTGTGTTGGAGATGGATTTTCATCCCCCAAATTGCAAAAACAATATTTATTACTTGTCTTTTCAACACTAAAGTAAAGGAGCATATACAGTGTATAAATGAATAAAGAAAGACAAAAAAGAAACAATTCAGTGCACCTAACTTACCTTTCGTTAGAGGCAGTACAGATCCGTCGGCAGTTTGTGCTGGAGACGGAGGTGGCTGAGTTCACAGTTTAATGCAACATTCTAAACAGTACCCAGTATTTATTTCACTGAACATTAAGAACTGAACTTAAATGTAATCACTATAATAGACTGCAATGTAACACTTGCTGTAATAATAATACTGAACTCTAATCATGATCACTTAACACTAAGTCACACGCACACACACACACACTCATTTTTTAGCTTCATTCCCTTACAACTAGAGGTGCCAGTATCACTTCTTTTATGCTTTGAACCTTCCATGGCAAGGCAGATGGCAAAAGGGGAGCATTTCTCAGCACTAGATGACAGTAAGAATGGCCATTGTCTCTGAAGGCAAGCAGCAGACTGGCGCCACGTGTCTGCCTGGCGCCATTTGTCCCCCTACCTCTGCATTTTGGCCTACTTACATACATGGTCTCAGCCTGAGTTTGGCTAACCAAAGATTCCTTCTTCTAAAAGTTCGACTTAAGAAGGGGTTACTGTATTAACTCTTTAAGATTCCGATTATGTGTTTTCGCATCACTTCAAATCCAACTTCAGAGATTCCAATGATGCGTTTATGCATCATTTGAAGATACTTTTGTAAAATATTCACCATAAATCATGTATACGTGTCATAACAAAGAAACTTGGGCATAATGTAGTGGAATGCTTGCTCTGTGCATGGCGTGCAGCAGTTTTGTAGTTTTGCATGGTTTAAACCTGATTTATATACCTTTATTTGTTTTTATTTGCTGAATATTTTTCTACGACAAGGTATAAAATTTTTGGTTTTCACCTATCTTAAACTCATCATTTTTACTTTTATTTTCTTTGTTTTCCTCTTCTGAACTATATGTGATAAGGTAAAACTATTCAGCTTCAAAATAACACCAAAACCTGCATCCTATCATAAAAAGCATATTTACACTGACCGATCAAAGAAAAAGACTGCAAAGTGAATATGCGGCCGAGAATCAAACAAAATTGTGCCTTTTTTTTTCCTTTTGCTTTACCACGCAATAAAATGCAAAAATAACCATAATCTACATAAAGGTAGGTTATTGCAGTTTTGCATGGTTTAAACCAGATTTATACTTTTTTTTTTTTTTTTACAGCAAGGTATAATATTTTTGGTTTTCACTTAACTTCTACTCACCATTTTCACTTTTTATTTTCTTTGTTTTCCTTTTCTGAACATACTGCGATAAAGTAGAACTATTCAACTTCAAAATAACACCGCAAACTAGCATCCCAACATAAAAAGGGTATTAACACTGACTGTTCAAAGAAAAGGATCGCAAAGCAAATATGCTGCCAAGAATCATAAAAAATTGTGCATCTTTTTCCTTTTGCTTTACTGCACAGTAAAATGCAGAAATAACCATAATCAATATAGCACTGTAAAGGTAATTTATTGTAGTTTTGCATGGTTTAAACCAGATTCATATACAGTATATTATTATTATTATTATTTTTCAAATGGAATATTTCTCTACAGAACGGTATAATATTTTTGGTTTTCACCTACCTTCAACTCATCATTTTGACTTTTATTTTCTTTGTTTTCTTTTTTGAACACGCTACGATAAAGTACAACTATTTAGCTTTAAAATTATACCAAAACCAACATTCTGTCATGAAAAGAATATTTACACAGAGTGTTCAATGAAAAACATTGTAAAACGAAGATGTGGGTCAGAATGAGACTCTAACACAGATATAATCTCCCCAGCCCAGAAACCTGATAGGGTTAAGACAGTATTCTGTGAGTCTTTATATTCACTTTGAAAAGCTACCTGTTTAAAGTTCTTAAGTAAGCAAAGCTTTTTGGTCACTGTGTCTGCTGCCATGCTAAATATTTATTCTGAATTTACACTCAAAGCTGGGCATCATTTACAAACAAAAGCAGTACAGCAGTAGCTTACTGCACACATGATTGCCCGACGAAGGCATTCATAATCACTTCACTTTACCATCTTTCCTTTAAATATGAACACAAAGTGCAAAACTTGTACAGTACAGTGTAGTATCGAAGAAGTATAGGCAAGACCTATACATAATGTTTTTCTGGCAAATAAAGAATTGTTTTTCTGCAGAAGCAGAGCTTAAACAGAGTGGTCAAATGCTGTTCATCTCCTTATTCAGTTACTGTCCCCTTATTGCCCCCATCTACTTCCTTCTTTCTTATAACATCTATCTATCTATCTACTGCCAGACGCCTCAATCCCGAACAGGGTGGCCACAAACAAATCGCCTCCATGTCACTCTGTCCCCTGCCATTTCACTACCACGCTCCCAACTCACACCCCACTCTCTCATATACCTCTCCACTCCATCCCTCCATCTCATCCTCGGCCTCCCCCTCCCTCTCGCCCCCTCCACCTCACTCACATACACTCTCCTCGTCAATCTTTCACTCTCCATCCTCTCCACATGCCCAAACCACCTTAACGTGTTTCTCCTAACGCTTCCCATCACGTCCTCAACCACACCACAACGCTCCTTCACTTCCTCATTTGTTAGTCTGTCTCTCCATGTGACTCCACATGCTCCTCTCAAATAACTCATTTCCACTGCTCTCACTCTTGACTTCTGTCCTTCCAACAGGGTCCAAGCTTCACTTCCATATGTCAGAGTTGGTATCACAATACTGTCATGTAACAACTTTTTCACTTCCATGCTCACCTCCCTGTTTCTTATCACTGCTTTCAACGAACCAGCAACCTTCCTTCCCTGCTGTACCCTTTCGAGCACTTCACCCTCCAGACTACCATCCTTACTCATCACACTGCCCAAGTACTTAAATTCACTCACATTCTCCATTTCCTTCCCATCCAATCTCACTGTACACTCACTGGCTTCACTTCTCTCGAAGACCATCACTTTACTCTTTCCCACATTCACTTTTAGATTCCGTTTCTTACACACTCTCCCAAACTCATCTACCAAGCCTTGCAGCTCCCCTTCGTCTTCACTCAACAACACAGTATCATCTGCAAACAACAGTACAGGGAGTTTCCAAACACTGCCCTCTCTCACTAGGGCCGCTCCAACATCCACTGCCCGACCTTGTATCTCTTTTATATCCATATACAGATTGAACATGCTGCACAGATAACATGAACACTGGATTGGACTCTCTGATTCACTGACTTGCAGTAATGGCCCCAAAACCTAAAATGATCCTTCACATTCTGTCCTCATTATCTTGGCTTGTAGTCAACAGAAGTCAAATAAGAATAACGGTGTTGCACAAAAACAAATGTATCTAACACAAATATTTCAATGAAAGCAATTGAACGTCACTGTACAATACATGGTATGTCAACTCCTTTTCACAACTGTTAGCTTGCACCGCTTATCGTCACTTTGTGACCTTCACACTTCACCATACTGAGGAGCATTCAAGCAAAAATAGACTCAATTTGAAAACACAATTGGGAAAATTATTATCAGGTAAGCTACACAGATTATTCAAGCAGTAGAATATCAACTGTTGGAGAATCTTTGTAAGTAATGAAAATGTTTGGTACTGTTTTGTGCAATGTTTCTGCATCAACAACCCCCATGGCCCAGATTGGTGACTATACTCTTTTCTTTATTGAGGCAAAGATGCACTTGACACGTTGGTGATAATTGGCTGAATGCAACATGTCCAAATAACATTTACTAACTCAAATTTCCCCCTCATAAAGTTGTCAATTAATAATAAAGAGATCATGAAACAATGTTGCATTCAGCCAATCATCACCAACATGTCAAGTGCATCTTCGCCTTGATAAAAAAACAAACTGAGTATAGTCAGCAAGTCACTGATGTGGTGCACAATAGAAACACATTAATTACAGAGATCACAAGGAATTACAAAAGACACAATTGACCCAAACCATTTTTAAAATTAGCTTTCATGAGGTCTCATAGCCAAAGCTGCAACTGTCCAGCCTTACTGGAGGAAAAGCAATAGTGTAGGTCCTGAGCTGGGTGATGTAATACCTTTCTTTGACTTTCTCCACATCTGGATATTTTTCAGTTATAAATTTCAGGAATAGGCTTCACTGATTAGGGCAGTGGCGATGAAAGTGTAGGCAAACTATTAATATGATCATGAACACATTGTGCCTTCAGTTTAGTAGTACTGTTGTTCACCACCAGCCTAACATGCTTCTCACCTAGTCCACAGATACTCAAGGAGGCTTTCTTACACACACGTGACTCAGTATTATTATACTGTACATGACTGTATAAGTCACAGTATCACTGTCTAGGACTTTGCAGGTGTACTGGTACAGTATTTGGTTACTGAGTGATTGCCGGTAATTTTAGTCAGCAAAGCCCAAGCAATTTTCTATCTCTGCCTCAATTACAGGCCTTGTCAGCTTCTCAAAGCATCCATTATTACATGCAGGCCCTATTTTACGCTGTGAGACATTTTCCCCACTGTCATAACTGACGAATGCCTTACAGAATTACATAATACCTACACTTTGTCAACTTTCCCTTCTCATTCGGATATTCCTCGCTATTTTTCTTACGCTGGAAAGTTTCTGATACCTCAACTCCTATCTCCTCATCTTAATCATGCAAAGAAACATTGTTGCTGCCACTCATAATGCCTATTATTGTCGTTAAGTCAGTAAGCAATAGTAAAAAAACTGGAAGATGCACTCACTACTGTAAGCTTAGCCACCAAACTGAAAGTAGATTGTAAACATTCTTATTAGCGAATGGATGGAACACTCTGATTGGTCTGCTGATCATAAAAGCACGGTGATTGGCTCCTGGATTGAGAGCTGCTCACTCAGTGGGGGAGGAATGGAGGATGTCAGAGGCAGCCAGTAGGAGGGAGCATACTGAACAGAAGAGAGCTGTGCTCAGTGGGATTTTCAACCATAATGGTTGATTCATCCTCAGATCATGTAGGGATGGGGGAAGACAATGCTGTACTGCTCTGGGACCACTACTGCAGCAGCGGAAGCGTGCGTCTGGGAAGTGTCCAATCCAGTGTTTATGGTATATGTACATGCCGTAAATAATTTCTTTATTCAGACTACTGTGACATGAGTGACTAAATATTATGACTTAACTGAGAATGAAAGAACTATTGGTTGTAAGCAGTTTGCACCTGTCAACAGCATGTGTGTACACCATTTATGTACATAAGCCCACAAAGCCACCACACTTACACATTGCCTGTACAGTAGGACCAGTATACCTCGCTCTCAATTCACTGCTTTCAACCTTGAAGGTTATTTGCTCCTTTTCCCACTTCTTCTTCTCTGCTCTCCTTTCACATTCACCAAGTTATTATTCTGAACCATTAATCGTTTCCAGGAAGACTGTTCTTTATGTAACTGCAAAAAAGTATCAAGGTAACAATATTCCATCAAGCAGAATCATGGTAAACAATGAAAAAAAAAAAAAATGAATAAAAGACAAATAAACCGATATCAACAGTAAAAAGCGGTATAAGTTTGGTATACGAAGAGGGATAAAAAAAAAGGGGGGGGGGGCAAAATTGGAGACATATCAGTTTGGCAAATCAAACTGGTTACAGCGCTACTAATATTCATTCGTCCATTCGTTTTTAAAGGCTCCAACATGCATGCGTCGGCCTTGATCACCTAATGGTGACTCTCCATGCTACTAGATCTCTGGCACCTTCCCTATTCAGTCCCTTATCCCTGAGGTCACACTCAATTACCTTGTCCCAGCTCTTTTTCAGTCAATCTCTCGCAACCCTATCCCTAACATTAACATTTCTCACTTTCTGCACTCAATTATCATCCCCCATCCTCTCCACATGCCCAAACCAACTCAATCAATCTCTCCTCATCTCAACACCAATACACTCCAGTCCCATCCTACCCCTCAACTATTCCATTGTAAACTTAGCCCCCCCAGGCCTCACACTCAGGGATGCACTGCACATCCACCTAATCGTTGTCATTTCTGTATGTCTGAGTCTGCGAATATCCTCTTCCTTTACTGCCAAGTCTCACTACCATACAGCATTACGCTCCTAACACTGGCTGCACACAAAGATCCCTTAGCATGGAGGGAAAGCCCTCTCCACGTCAGGAGAGGCACTGGCTCCCTGAATTTCTTCCAACCACTCCTCACTCTAGCCACAGAGCTAGCTCCTGCTCCACCTCCAGCTCATAACATGTCTCCCAAATAAAAAAACTATTCCACACACTCAAGAGACTCACCAGCAAGTTCAATCCTTTCACATCTGACAATCTCCACGTGCTATCCCCGACACATCGCATGCATGAAATAAGCACTATCTCGCAGTCAACCTCTAATACCACTACACCTCTTATGCACCCACTTATCACAGACACTGTATAGAGATGGAATTACTTCTCATGCTCTTGTGGCAAATCGTACATGGCCACTCTCCCTCTTCTTTGACAGTACTGCCACAAGCCCTAGATACCATCACTTTTGTTGTATCTTCATTTACTCTTAAGCCTTTGTGCTCCATACCATCTCTCCACTTCCTAAATCTTTCCTCCACCTCCCTTTCATTTTTTGCAATCAACACCAAATCACCAGCATACAATATCTCCCATGGAAGTCCATTTCTGAAGTCACGTGAGAGGGCATCAAGTACTATGATAAACAAGGGACGGATCTGAAGCGGTGGCGTCTTCATTGTGGGTCTACCCCCCAGAGGCTGTTTAAGCAGAAGAGGACAGCATGGGGGCCAAACCACTGCAAACCCCCACAGCCCCTCACGGGGGCCTGAGAACCTGGAAGTGGCTTCGGTCACCCGGGGAAGTACCACAACTCTCTGCACAACAACACCGTTTTTTTCTACACCGAGAAATGACCCCCCGGCGGTCATTTCTCGACAACTTCTAGCTGGGGAAATTGAGAGCAATCCTGGACCCAACAACAAACACATATGTCCAACATGCTCAAAACCTATCACCTCAAGCTGACAAACAAAGGGTTCAGTTCAGTGCAATTCCTCCAAGAACTGGACCCATTACAACTGCACAGCACTTGCATCCAGAAAACATTACACAAACACCTGGACCTGCTCCTTATGCTCCTTCCCCCCACCCATTAACCCCCCACCCACCAACCCCACTCCTACTTCCTCCATACCTCCTCAGCCTAACTCACCAATCCTTCCCACACCATCCAATCTCCCAATCCCTCTCATCCCACCCCAACCTACTCCCCCCCAACCCTTACCTCCATCACAACCTTCTACCCCTTCCCCTCAACCCACACCACCACCTCCCCTCTGCGCTGCAGCACTCAACACACAACGCACACATAACATAAACATCCTTCAATTAAACACAGATGGCATAAACACCAAAAAACAAGAACTCACACAATTCATCAAACAACACAACATACACACTGCCATCTTACATGAAACAAAAGTACACACAACACCTACATTTCATAATTTCAGCACCATCAGACAAGACCGGGCCGACGGCGGTGGCGGTGGATGCATCACCCTGGTACACAAATCCATCAACTTTTCAGATACCAATACATATACAATTCACTTCTCCCCCCACATGATGCTACAACAGAAACACAATCAATTACAATACGCACTGGTAACAAATCACACATAACAATCGCCAACATATACATTTCCCCTCAATCGCCCCCCACAGTACCACACAATAACTCTCCACAAATACACCACATCACTAACATACCCAACATCATCCTGGGTGGTGATTTCAAAGTCAAGGAGTCGGCGTGGCATGTCAATTACCCTAACACAGACAGAGGGCTGGTACTACAAACCAAACAGATCATCTTTTCATACTTAATAATCCCCAACTACATACTCATATCCCACATCAAGCCCTCTTCCTCCCATCATCACCAGACATCACCATCGGCTCCCCAAACCTTGCCCCCACAACATCTGGAGAGTGGTCAGAACCCTTGGCTCTGACCACCTCCCAATCATCATCACTACCAAAACCAGAATCACCTCAGCTGGCCACAGACACACACACACACACACTAATTATGAGAGAGCCAACTAGGAGGCCTTCACAGCTGAAACAGAAAAACACTTTGAAAGATTAAACAGTACATCCAAGTACAAACATCAACACCGCTGTGCACACTTTCAATACAATTATACAAAATGCAGACAAAAGACACATCCCTAGAGGCAACAGAAAAAGACACAACCCTAACTTCACACCAGAAATTTAAGGCCTCATCAGTCAACAGGACACACTACGACACTCCCCATACACATGAAACAGTACAACAAATACACGAGCTCAACACTCAAATAAACAATAAAATATCAGAACAGCAGACACTAAATTGGAATAATTATCTCCAAACACTTGATCACAAAACAGACACCAGCAAACTCTACAAAACACTAAACAGCATCACACTCTCCAACAGCAACACTACACAATCACATGTTGCCATCACAACAACAGACACCATACCTTCAAATAAACAACAAGCAAACACTCTCATCAATCACTTTTCACATGTCTGCCATCTAAACCCCCATCGTGACGACTGACGTATCATCCGACATAAGATACAGTTCCCCACAGACGCAGACTTCGCACCTTTCACTTACAGCCAGACGAAGCACATCATTAGCAACCTTAAGCACTCATCTGCCTGTGGACCAGACAACATAAGCAACATACACCTTAAACACCTTGGACCAAAAAGCATAGCAGCACTTACCAACATATCAAACTACAGCTACTCACACAACACAATACCCAACATCTGAAAGAATGGCATTATCATCACTATCCCCAAACCCAACAAAGACCCCACGTTACCCTCCTCACACCATCCCATTACACACCTCTGCACCCCCTCCAAAGCCACTGAACGACTGGTACTACAACTAGCCACACCTCACACCCCCCCTAGCCCCATCACAACATGGTTTTAGGCCACTACACTCCACAAACACTCTTCTTACAGACCTTACACTGAGAGTTTTTGATGGCATTAATTCAACTAGGCCACCACACAGAATACTCCTTGTCACACTAGACATTAGTAAAGCTTTTGATGCCATCCCCTGCCACAACCTCACAAACAAAATGCTCAACACAAACATGCACAGTAACACAAAAAAGAGATGGCTGGCAAACTACTTAGCAGGCAGATGTGCACATGTAACATTTGCTGGTCAGTCTTCCAACATCAGAAATTTCACAAATGGCTTCCCCCAAGGATCTGTTTTGTCCCCTACACTCTTTAACCTATACATGCATGACATACCCACACCCTACACACCACAGATACACATAGCTTCCTATGCAGACAACATCACACTTACATGTATGCACCAAAATGCAAACACAGCCACACACATCTTCCAACCTTACCTCAACACACTACACGAATGGTTCACCACAAAAAGGCTCAAAATAGCCCCAGCCAAATCTAAAGTGACCCTTCTCACAAACTGGACAGCAGAACACAGTCACATTCCACACCTCACCATAAACAACACTCCCCTACCACACACACACACACAAAATCCTTGGTGTAACATACAATACATCAATGTCATTTAAACAACACATCACAAACATGAAAAAGAAATTAACACCAAGACTCAATGCCTTGAGGTCACTTGCCCATACAACATTTGGACTCAACAAAGAAACCACCACCACAGTATACAAACAATAAATACATTCAGTGATGAAATATGCAAGCCCTGCTTGGGCTCCTAACTTCACTAAAACACATTATAACACTCTTGAGGCCCTAAAAATAATCACAGGCTGCACAGCTACTACACCCACAGACCACCTACACCAAGAAACCAAATTCCTCAAAGTTAAGGATCATCTAGACATGAGAGGCACCCAAATTCTCACTACTGCCTCCACAAACCCACAACATCCACTACACTACATGGCAGCACATCCACACACACCACGGAACATCAAAACAACACCCAGCACACGATCTCATACACAAATACTGTCATCTCTCCCCCCTCACTCGCCTCAAACTAGCTTCCAGAAGTATATCCATACTCAAATCACTCGCTGCTTCATTCAGTCACTTAAAGCCAACACAGCTGCATGCACGGCCTTCCGATATCCACCCTTCTGAATCTTATCTCCCTCGTGAGGACAGGGTCCACCTGGCCAGGCTGAGATGTGGGCATCACTTGTATGCATGGCCTCCTGATATCCACCCTTCTGAATCTTACCTCCCTCATGAGGATAGGGTCCACTTGGCCAGGCTGAGATGTGGGCATCATCCAGCCCTCTTGAGTTATCAGAAGAGGCTGGATGACTCCGTCTCTGATGCCTATCCAGGATGCAACACTCACCCCATACTACTGGGCACATTATGGAAGACTGCATTGCACACAATCACCTACGCCAACAACACAACATACACTCCTTGAGAGCTCTGTGGGAAAGCCTGGTCTCTGCCGTGGCCTTCCTTAGGGACTCGGGGCTGTTCGGCCAGACTGCCTAGGGAACAACTACTACTACTACAACAAGGGGCTCAAAACTAACCCCTGGTGCACACCAACATCCATGGAAAACTTATCACTCAAATCTCCATTCACTCCTACCTGAGTGTGAGCACCCACATTCATTGCCATAACCACCCCAACCAGTCACTCCTCAATCCAAAACTTTCTCACTACCCATTTCATCACCTCTCTGAGGACTCTGTCAAAGGCCTTCTCAAAATCAACAAAAACAAAGTACAGTTCCCTTTTCTTTTCTATATATTTTTCCTGAAGCCGTCGAACAATCAATATGGCATCAGTGGTCCCTCTGCCTGGCATAAACCCAAACTGCATCTCATCAATATTCACTCTTTCTCCAATCATACCTTCTAGAACTCTCTCCATTACCTTCACTATCTGGTCTGAAATCTTTATGCCTCTATAATTTCCTCTTTCCATGGCATCAACCTTCCCCTTGCATACATTTACAATTACTCTCTTCAGCCAACCATCTGGGACAACACACTTAAATATAATTGTATTAATCAGGACTGTGACTAACCTCACTCCAATATCTCATGAGGCTTTTAACATTTCAGCAGTCAACCCAGACACACCAGCTGCCTTCACCACCTGCATCCTGCCTATTGCTCCGCTCACAGTTTCAGTGTCGATCAAAGGCCAAGGACCAAACACTGGATCTGCAGGCTCCAAACCTTCCCTGTCCCAGTCAAACTCCTCATTCAACAACTAGCTGTAATGCGCTTCCTATGTGTCCCCACTGTTCACCATTACCCTTCCTTCTTCATTCTTCATACACTGCTCACCTGTGATATCCCTATTCTCCCTCATTGTCTGATTTGCCACCTTAAATATCATATTCTTCCTTTCCACACGATTTAGGTTATCAAGTAAAAGTCTCCGTGACACAGACTTCGCCTTGTAAATCTCTTTTCTAGCCCTATGCTTGGTAGCCAAGTACTGTATCCCTCTCTGTTACCTCCAATCTCCCATTCCCAGAAAAGCTTTCTTTTCTCTTTAACTGCAGCTTCTACACCCTCATCTCACAACCAAGTTACTTTATGTCTTGGTGGGTCTCTTTTCTATCCACATACTGAATCAGTAACTCTCAAAAGCTTGCTCTTGAGGCTCAGTGCTGTTCAATAATACTTTTGCCGACGTCTCCTTGTTCAGCCACCACTCTCCTCGTCTCCCTACAGAAGGCATCCCTTACTGCTTGGTTCTTCAGGTTCTATATTTTCCTCCTAAGTGCATAGGTCCTCTTTTTCATCACCCACTCCTTAAGCACCATGTCACATATCAATAACATGTGTTGTTGCACACACTCCTCACTCCCTATAACTTTAACATCCCTCACAAACCTCCTATGTGCCTTCCTGACCAGGAAATAGTCTATCTGGCTGCTACTTCCCCGGACTCATATATAATCAACCTACTCTCTCTCTCTTCCTAAAATGTGTTGCACACAATCATGTTCATTGCCTCTCCAAACTCGAGCATCCTTCCCCTTCCTCATTTCTTGTACCATATGCACACCCCCCTTGTATTCCTTCATATCCTTGAGCTGCTTCACCTTCATGTCCTTTTAAGTCTCCTCCCAAAACTACAATCTCATCATCTCCCATACCGCTTACTACACGTATTAAGTCAACCCAAAATCGATCCTCCTCTACCTCATCCACGCCTGCCTGTGGAGCATACGCCGATAAAATGCAACCATTTTCCCACCAAACAAAATTTTCATTACTATTATCCTATCACTTACCCTCATAACATTCATGACATATTCCACCCATTTCTCCGCAACCAACACACCCACACCACCACATCCATCTGTCCTACCCTGCCAGAACAACTTTTAATAACTGTCACTCCCAGCAATCTTTCTGGCTGATCCACCCCTATACCAGACTTCTTGCATACATCCCACATCCACCCACCTCCTACTCAATGTCTCAACCACTTCTCCCACTCTACCCCTCAAACTTACCACACTCCACGTCGCCTCTATGATCCCCCTAGGTGATTTAGTGTCCTCCGGCTTGCTTTTAATTTCATTCTTTAACATGGTTATAATCAGTAAAAATAATAAATGGGAGAGAGATGCCACAGGTCCACCAGCCTTGACCAGAGGCTGTGGTAGTGGCCTCAGGGCACCCTGCCTGGACAGCTACAGGGACAACCTCCAGGCACGTCTTGGTGCTGTAACTGTCCCGCCATTATACACCCACTGACAGGGCAGCCTCCTGGGGTGTTGCTCCCAGGTTCAGACCCCTCTCTATTGGGTGAGTGGCAGCCTGGGAACCACAATGCCCTGTACCCTCTACCACATGTTCAAGTCCCATCTCACCCAGGCCCCTCGATCTATGTTGGCAAAGCCCTCGTCATGCCTCCCCTCGAAAGGTCCGCCACTATGTAGCAGGGGTAAAGTTTTCTGGCAGCTCGCCCTTGCTGGCGTTAATCCCTGTGATGAAGTGAAGTACATTATGTGATATGTAAAGTGCATGTGATGTAGTGTATGAGATAGTTAGAGGAAGTGTTTGGGAAAGTATGCTGGTCTACTCTTCATGTTAATGTCACACTGAAAAGGTCAGCAAAGGGGGATGGTTGGGTAGTAGTGAAACAGGGGCTCCAGCTCGCCCTATCACCAGCATTCCCATTCCCCTTGGGAGTACCACCCTGATTGGCAGGTGCTACAGCCTCCTCCCTACTAATGTGGCCATATTTAGACAAATATTGGTACAGTCAGTCCTCTCTATTCATGGGGTAAGTAAACAGAAGCTCCTGAGACCTGAGAATGTTTTATGTCCCAAAAGGGACCCTGAAGCCATAATTCAACTACCATATCAGGTATTTGAGGGCCTAAAAACCCTTTGAAGTGCCTCCAAATACCATCACACTAAAATCTACTAGTACAGTACTTGTTTAAAGTGTACTCTGAGATAGCTTAACAACATATGTACAGTACATACCTTCTGATGTGTCCCCAAACACCATCACATTAGAATCTACCAGTACTAGTTTAAAGAGTATTTTGAGATGGCTTAACACAAGTACAGTACACTTCTTACAGTTATAAAAATACCATTCATGTCAACGAGTGGGTTGGCAGAGGGTTATTCCCTCCTTCCCGTAAAACAACTACAATATAGTAAATTCAGGATTATCTGGTGTAATAGAGCCAAAGGCCTACCAAATACAGTCAAAATGCCAGATTATGCAAAAGTCCCCCATAGGGGCCCCTAACCCCCCAACCCTACAACACTTATCCACTGTCTAACCCCTACAAAACGCTTTAAAATGTCAAAAAACGGCTAACAAACATTCCTAATAATAAAATACTGTACTGTAATGTACTGTTAAGTACAATGCAATTTTATGTACAGAAACAATTTCACATTGACAATGGGGATAATATCAAAGTCCACCCCCCCCCAGCCAGAAGACCCATTTTCTTTCACCCAGCAGTACTGCACTGTATAAACACATGCATTATATACACTATAAATTGTCAAAAAACAGCTAAAAGATGTTCCTAATACAGTATTGAAATGCTGTACTGTAATGTACTGTGAAGTATACTGTAATTTTCTGTATAGAAACACATTTCAAGTTGATGGTAATGATGATGATGATAACGGTGGTGATATAAAGATATTAATGAAGAATAGTGTATAATAACACCCAAAATAATAATAATAAAAAAAAACAATAAAATGAAGCATGCTTCAATGTACAGCACTGTACTGTGTAAACCATACTGTACATTCACAGATCAAAATTCTAGCTGATGACTCTGCCACACAGAACAAAACAAAACTGTCATCAAGTAGTACAAGGGCAAACTTCACTTCGGAAGAAACAGTTGTCTGAACGATTTTATATTTTGCATTTACAATTCCTTTGTTGCATGATTATTTTGCTTCGTAAAATAAACATTTTCATCAACTCTTCTTGTTTAGTCACACACTTAAATGACCTTTTTTTCCAATACACTTTCATTGGTACCTTAGCAGAATCCAACAGTCACTTGTACAGTACAGTAATGTACACTTCAAAACACAGTAATGTACACTTCTGAGAAGATGCCAATGCAGGAGGAGAGGAACAGCAAAGTAGGTGAGGAACTCCATGGTGTGAGAGAGAGAGAGAGAGAGGGGGGGGAGGGGCAGCAGTGCAATGTGTCAGAGAGCCACAGCAGCATTAGAGGGCCAGCCAAGTGATGGAAGGAAACACATCACAACATTGCCATTTAATAATATTGATGTTTTGGACGCTGCCATTTAATAATAACGATGTTTTGGAAGAGACTTAATTGCGGTAGGAGGGGGCGCTCACCATTCACCCACTCGATGTAGTGCTGCTTTGGGTGTCTACCCTTTCCTTTCTTCCATCCTTCCTCTTCTGTCTTTCCTTCATTCTTTCCTCTTCCATCTACCTATGGGTGTCTCTACACTGAGTGACAAGCCAAATGGTTTCCTGTACACCAGGAAACCATTTACTACACTGGGAGGTAACCACATAACCAAATTATGGAGCCTGGCAGTTTAGTGGGTAATTAAGGTGCTCCAATCGGACTGAGCCTGTGTAGTTTTATATCCAAGGGATGGTCGGGGTTTACTGCTCACGTAATGTAGCTCAGGGATGAGTGAGGCTGGTTGCTCTTATCTTAAATATCAGGACCAACCTGCCCTGCCTCGGGTTCCTACACTATTTGTGGGGCGACATAGAACTGGATGATGGATGGATGGAAATGATGGAAGATTTAGAATGCACTGTATGCTCCTTAGTATATCGGCACCATAGCGGTGGAGGAATACCATGGAGAGTGAAAGAACATCCACCCACCTGCTGCCAGCCAATGAAAAGCTGCATTAGAACTCTCCCTCCTCTGCCTTAGCCAGTCAAAACCCTTCCACTCCCTACCACTGCACCTTCCCTCCCAGTCCAGTCAAATTAGCATTTTTAGCGGAAAAAATTTATAAAGTTTTTAAATTTTGCACAGATACTCCTGACGGGCATCCAAACAAAGATCAAAAGAGTTCCTCTCCGTCCGACCTGAGCAACCCCCATTTTTTTGGGGGAAAAAAACCCATAGAGGGAAATTCTTACGACATTTTTGTTTTTTTCTGAGAAACGGTGCATCGCATGGGAAAGTTGTATAGAGATTTAAAAATAGACCATAAAATTTTGCATATTATAGTCTTTATGCATTTTTGCAGTAAATATCATAGTTTTTGCGTAAACAAGTCACAAAGTGAAAGATGTTCGTGACCGAAAATCAAAACAATTTATTCTCGCAAGTAGTTGTCCGTCAATAACTCTTGAACGACTAATTTCTCGTTGAAATAACATATACAGTAAACCTTTCACAAGTCAAACTTTTAGAAGACAAAATCTTCGGTTAGACGAACTCAGGCCAAGACCACGTATATAACTAGGCCGGAATGCGGAGGAAGGGGGAGAAATGGCACCAGATGGACACGTGGCACCAGTCTGCTGCTTGCCTTAGAAGACGTGGCCGCACCATTCGTACTGTCATCTAGTGCTGAGAAGTGTTTTCTTTTTTTTTGCCTTCTGCCTTGCCATGGAAGGTTCAAAATGTAAAAGAAGTGATACTGGCACCTCTAGTCATAAGGGAATGAAGCTAAAAAAAAAAAAAAAAAAAATGTGTATGACTTGTGTTAAGTGATCATGAATAAAGTTCAGTACTATTATTACTCCAAGTTTTTTTTTTTTTTTTTAATGCAAGGAAGAAGGAACCAAAGGCTACAGGCCCACATACTGTTCCTTCCAAGAAAAAGCAAAAACAATACAATCTATCTATCTATCTATTGCCAGACGCCTCAATCCCGCACGGGGTGGCCACAAACAAATCGCCTCCATGTCACTCTGTCCCCTGCCATTTCACTACCACGCTCCCAACTCTCACCCCCTCTCTCATATACCTCTCCACTCCATCCCTCCATCTCATCCTCGGCCTCCCCCTCCCTCTCGCCCCCTCCACCTCACTCACATACACTCTCCTCGTCAGTCTTTCACTCTCCACATGCCCAAACCACCTTAACTTGTTTCTCCTAACGCTTCCCATCACGTCCTCAACCACACCACAACGCTCCTTCACTTCCTCATTTGTTAATCTGTCTCTCCATGTGACTCCACATGCTCCTCTCAAATAACTCATTTCCACTGCTCTCACTCTTGACTTCTGTCCTTCCAACAGGGTCCAAGCTTCACTTCCATATGTTAGAGTTTGTATCACAATACTGTCATGTAACAACTTTTTCACTTCAATGCTCATCTCCCTGTTTCTTATCACTGCTTTCAACGAACCAGCAACCTTCCCTCCCTGCTGCACCCTTTCAAGCACTTCACCCTCCGGACTTCCATCCTTGCTCATCACACTGCCCAAGTACTTAAATTCACTCACATTCTCCATATCCTTCCCATCCAATCTCACTGTACCTTCACTGGCTTCACTTCTCTCGCAGACAATCACTTTACTCTTTCCTACATTCACCTTTAGATTCCGTTTCTTACACACTCTCCCAAACTGATCTACCAAACCTTGCAGCTTCCCTTCATCTTCGCTCAACAACACAGTATCATCTGCAAACAACAGTACAGGGAGTTTCCAAACACTGCCCTCTCTCACTAGGGCCGCTCCAACATCCACTGCCCGACCTTGTATCTCTTTTATAACCCCATCCATGTACATATTGAACAACCATGGAGACGTGACACACCCTTGTTTCAATCCAACCTTCAAATGGAAAGATTCATTCAGTTTGCCATCCACACACACTGCAGCCTTAGCACCCTCATACATACTCTTCACTGCCTTCAACAACTTCCCATCCACTCCATATATTCTTAATACCTTCCACAAACCTTGTCTATCCACCCTGTCATATGCTTTCTCCAGATCCATGAAGGCTCCATACAACATCTTGCCCTTCTCTAGAAACTTTTCCACTAAGGATCTATAAATGAATATCTGGTCTACACAACCTCTTCCCTTCCTAAAACCTCCCTGTTCTTCTCCAACTAATTCCTCTGTAATCTCCCTAACTCTGTCAATAAGTATCCTACCATATACTTTTCCTATTACACTGAGAAGGCAAATCCCCCTATGATTACCACACACTGCTTTTTCCCCTTTTCCTTTGTACAAAGGAATAATTATACCTGACTTCCAATCCTCCGGGGGGACTCTACCCTCCTCCCACACCAATCTGCACACCTTCCACATCCATTCTATTACCATCTCTCCCCCATGCTTCAGTATTTCACCAAACACTCCATCAATTCCTGGAGCTTTCCCCATTTTAACTTTCTTCATTGCTCCCACCACTTCCATCCTACTGATTTCTTCCTCTCTTCTCACAACCCTCCTTCTCCCTGCCATTCCCCAGCCACTTATACTTGCATTACTTTCATTCTCTATGGTCAACAGTTCATTAAAGTGTTCTCTCCATCTGTTTACTTTTTCTCCCTTCTCCACTAGTAATCTACCATTTTTATCTTTCACACCCCCACTGACTTCGTTGGCACCCTGTCTAACTCTCTTTACCTCTTTCCAGAACATTTTCCTACATTCCCTCCACTTTGCACTCAGATTCCTTCCAAATTTCTCATCCACTCTCTTCTTACTCTCTCTTACTAATCTTTTCACCTCTCTCCTCCTCACTACATATAACTCTCTCGTCCGTCTCTCAGCTTCTTCGACGCCCCTGTTCCTCATCCACTCATTATATGCTTCCTTCTTTTGTGCCACAGCCTGTCTCACCTCTTCAGTCCACCATGCTGTTCCCTGAACCCCCCTTCGTCTTCTCTTCACCCCACACACCACCTCACATGCTGCACAGATTTCTTCTGTGAATATCTTGCACACACCTTCCACGTCCCCCATCTGCTCCAATCTATATTTACCCAATCCCTCCTTGTAACAAATACTTCCTCCTGTCCTTCCCTTCTTCTCTTCCTCCATCTTGTTTGGATTCTGATTCTGGCCACCACCAAGTGGTGGTCAGAGAGTCCACTCCCCCAATCTCTATATACTCTTGCATCCATTACACATCTTCTCATCCTTTCATCCACACACACATACAAAAGAGAGCTAAATTCAAGATCCGTTCATTTCAAGATGCACGGACACACTGCGTTTGAAAGACTGGAGATTGTAGGAAGTAGGAAATACAGACAGAGGAAGACAGTTCCAGAGTTGACCAGTTGCATAAATGAAGGACTGGGAGTAACGGTTAACTCTTGCATTAGAGAGTTGGACAGAAAAGGGATGAGATGAGAGGTTGTTGCTAGACGGGTACTACGTGCCCGTCATAGAGGTGGAGGGATGCAAGCAGACAGTTCAGAGGAACAGTGACCGTTAAAGTAGCGACAGAAGAGAGATAAAGATGCAACAGTGCGGTGAAGAGACAAAAGTTGAAGAGAATCAGTAAGAGGAGGAGAGTTAATGAGACGAAAAGCCTTTGACTTCACTCTATTGAGAAGAGCTGCATGTGGGGAGCCTCCCCACACATGAGAGTTGTACTCCATACACGGGCGAATAAAACCCGTGTACAAGGTCAACAACTGCGCAGGGGTAAAGAAAGTTCGGAATCGGCTTAGCACACCTAATCTCTTGGAAGCAGATTTCACAAGAGATGTAATATGTTCTTTCCAAGAAAAATCCCAAGAGAATGAAACCCCAAGCATGTTCAAGGATGATGCAGGACAGAACTGGACGTTACTAAACATTAGTGGGTAATCCTGAGGAAGATTTTGTCGGGTTGATAAGTGTAAGAACTGAGTTTTTGATGCATTACAAATAACAAGATTATTTTTACCCCAATCAGAGATACGAGCCAAGTCAGACATTAGGTGTGCCACAGCCTCATCCCTTTTTTGTTGAAGTAACTGCTGAGATGGACATTGCAGAAACCGAATGGAAAGGTGAAGGGTGGAATCATCAGCATATAAGTGGATAGGGTTAGATGTACAGCTTAGACGCCAAAGTCCCGAAACGAGGATGACCAGAAGTCTGAAAGGTAGGTGAGAAGATTGCCAGTGGAGCATCCCTGACGGAACCCATACTGACGATCTGAAAGAAGGTTGTGAAAGGAAAGATGCTTTAAAATTTTTCTGTTAAGGATTGACTCAAAAACTTTTGAGACGCAGTATGTTAAAGCAATTGGACGATAGTTAGAGGGTTGGGAATAATCACCCTTCTCTGAGACTGGCTGAATGAGAGCAAACTTGCAGCAAGAAGGAAAGGTACAAGTTGATAGACAAAGGTGAAAGAGTTTACCTAGGCAGGGTGTAAGCACAGAAACACAGTTTTTGAGGACAACAGGAGGGACTCCATCAGGCCCATATGCCTTGTTAGTATTGAGGCCAGTGATGGCAGAAAAAACATCAGCTGAAGAAAATTTAATGTCAGTCAAGAGGAAGTCAGAGTGGGGAAGTGATGGAGGAATAGCACCGGAATTATCTAAGGTGGAACTGGAGGAGAAAGTCTGAGCGAAGAGATCTGCTTTATCAGTAGAAGAAATAGCTACACTGCCATCAGAGTAGAAAAGAGGTGGGAAGGATGATGAGGTAAAGTTGTTAGAAAGGTTTTTGGCAAGGTGCCAGAAGGAGCAAGAAGAATTCGAGTTGGAGAGTTGAGAACATTTAGCATGGATGAAATTATTTTTAGCAGAGCGAAGAACAGACTTAGTACGATTCCAGGCAGAAATATATAAAAGATGTGATTCAGGGGTGGTTTGGCTCCGGTACCTCTTATAGGCCCTCTCCTTGTTGCAGACAGCATTAGAACAAGCGTGATTAAACCAAGGCTTTCTTGCATTAGTCAGAGGATATGAGAAAGGAATGTATGCTTCCATGCCAGAGAGAATAACCTCCGTAATGCGCAAGGCACACCCAGATGGCTCCCGGCCATGGAAGCAATAATTATTCCAAGGAAAATCAAAGAAGTACTGCCTGAGGGCCTCCCAATCTGCAGCTCCAAAGTGCCACAGGCGGCGTTTCTTTGGAGGGTCCACAGACCGTACCGGAGTGATAGGACAGGTTAAGGTAATAAGGTTATGATCAGAGAAGCCCAATGGAGAGAAAAGATTAACAGTGTAAGCAGAAGGATTAGTTGTTAGGAAAAGGTCAAGTATGTTGGAACTCTCTCCAAGGCGGTCAGGGATACGGGTAGGGTGCTGTACAAGCTGCTCTAGGTCATTAAGAATAGAAAAGATGTAGGCTTGTTCACCAGGTGGATCAGTGAAAGGAGAGGAGAGGCAAAGGTGGTGGTGAACATTGAACTCTCCTAGAATGGAGATTTCAGAGAAAACAGAAATGGATAGAATGTGTTCCATCGTAGAAGTAAGACAGTCAAAGAATTTTTGATAGTCAGTAGAATTAGGAGATAAGTAAACAGCACAGATATATTTAGTCAGAGAATGACAGGAAAGCCGAAGCCAGAGAGTAGGGAATTCAGAAGAATCAAGTTCAGGAACACGAAAGCAAGATAGATCGTTGCGTACGTATACGCAACAGCCACCTTTGGCTTTGAAATGAGAATAGAGAAAGTAGGATGATACAGAAAAGGGTTTGCTGTCAGTTGCCTCAGACAGCTGAGTCTCAGAGAGGAAGAGAAGGTGAGGTTTAGAGGAGAAGAGGTGGTGTTCAACGGAGTGATAAGTTAGAGGAAAGGCCGCGAATGTTACAGAAATGAAGAAGGAGTGAGTCAGACAGTGGTTCCAGGCAGCTATATGTTCCTTTAATTTAGTGTTGAAAGAACAAGTAATAGGTACTGTCTTGGCAATTCTGGGGAGTGAAAATTCGGTAAGACGGAAAATTCGGTGATTTGAACCAGGGTAGACAGCTCCACATAGTTTGACTTGTGACGGGGTTACTGTATATGAAATTGTAGACGGAAAATTTCCTTCTTTTTTTTTTTACTACATAGAATAGTTACTTTTATACAATGTAGACTCATTTCTATACACCCATGAGGTAGAGTTTTTTTTTTTTTTTTTTTAGTGGTATCCCCCATAGGCCTAAGCCACTCCTATACTTCTTACAGGAGAGAAGTTTCTTCATCGTCAGACATGACTTCTTCAGCAGCTGCTGCATCCAGGCATGCCTGACCACTACATTTGGTACACATTATGGAGCACCTCAAACCAGCTTTTGCACAACCACACTGTTTCCCACATCCATATTTACAACTACATGATATTACTTTAAGGAGTTTGGCTGGTGCTGGTGGTTGAGTTGTGTATATAGGTGACAGACCATTTTTATTTTTTTTTCAACCCCAAATTTCTGGGGGTGTCACTTCTCGCCAAGCCTGAATTTGGTGATAAGCACGAAAACACTGTGTCCATGCTGCTGAAGAAGTTGGTGGGAGACCTGACAGTAACACAACATGATTTGAGTGACTTACAGATCTGCTGAATGATGCAAATCTGCAATGGTTGAGGTTTGTTTCTGTTATTGGAGCCTTGTATAGTGCAAAAATGAACTGCTCTCCAGCGGCTGCTACTTCATCGTGTGTTGAGCTGGGATTGTTGAATACTGACACAACTTCCTGCAAATGATCATACTTGTTCAGAAGCAATGGATGAGGTTTGTTTCTGTTATTGGAGCCTTGTATAGTGCAAAAATGAACTGCTCTCCAGCGGCTGCTACTTCATCATGTGTTGACCTGGGATTGTTGAATACTGACACAACTTCCTGCAAATGATCATACTTGTTCAGAAGGCTGACAGTTTTCATTTTTCCCTGTCCATGAAAAGATGATGTTGTATCACAGCCAATGAGGGCATGAGCAAACAATACTGAATCTGATGTTTCTTAAAATGCTGGAATGCTGTATGTTTTGAGAACTGTAAACTTTCTTACGGAGGCTTCCTTGTCCTTCCTTCAAAAAGATAATTACCTTATCTTCAGGAGTTAGTGCAGTAATGAGTGCCAAAAGATCTACATCTTGTCCTACTACAATGACTGTCTCATGCTGATTGGCTTCCAGGATGCCAGTCTGAACATCTAATACATCATCATCATCACTGCAACTAGTGTACAAATACCTTCAAGCTGAAATGTCTGTTTTAGCTGCTTGATGAGATGTTCCTTATTTTTTAGATTGCTCAGAAACTTTGCTTGAGGAACAGTGAGTGAGGTAATTTCATCAAATATTATTTCAGGGGCAGTTAGTTTCAGAAGCTGTTGCTGTCAGAAGATGCTCTTTGTACTTTGTTAATTTGTGGAATAACCATTAAAAATGACTGTGACTTCTGTAATGTAGTGCTTCCAAATGAACTGAACATATGCAGTATAAACAATTGCAAATGTGCCTTGCTTTGGCCAAGCAACACGATGAATCAAGTTTCCATCATCTATGACATACTTTGCTCCTGATTTGGGAATAGTGTATTTCCTACTCCACTGAAGATTTTATACAAAGCAGATTTCTTTGTCTTTCTCATTAAGCCTTTCTCATCAAACATGGACAATAGGACAGAGGTCAACTCATAGCTAAAGCATTTCTTCAACTCTTCAGGTACTTTTACAGTGCAAATTATTCTCTGAAATAACTGAGCAGTATCAACCTCAGTGGTGTCATCTGCAACCTTAACACTGGTATTAGTACAAGACATCGGCTTCATGCTCTGGCTGTGTTGCACTTTTAATTCACCAAATGTTTCTTTACCTTTCAGAGATTCATCCATTATTTTCTTGTCCAAATCTTTTGCTTTGTAGCAGTTTATGTCTTCAGGTGCTACTATACCACTTGCTATTGAAACAAGGCCTTCAGTCCTGATGAATGGGCAGTGATTATGAAGCCATGTAATAAACTTTTGAACATCCTCTTCATCCTTTCTAATCCTTGAGTAGTTGCCGTCGTTTCAGATTTGACTTACACGTCTCAAATTGTGAATTCCATCTTTCACAAACACAGTTTCACCTTCGCTTAAACTCTTATTACAAGTAAAGCACTTATTGCTTGTTGCTGCTGCCATGATGAATAGCTGCAGTTTCATTCATATCTGGGAAAAAAATATTTATATTGCACTTAAAGCAATATGAAGTTATGCACTTTCACTGCCAAGAAAAATTTTCCCTCTACAATTTCATATATAAGTTATTTCAACAAGAAATTAGTCGTTCGAGAGTTATTGACGGACAACTATGTGCGAGAATAAATTGTTTTGATTTTCCATCAAGAATGTCTTTCACTCTGCGCCTTGGTTTACACAAAAACTGATATTCACGGCAAAAATGCATAGAGACTGTAATATGCAAAATTTTATGGTCTATCTTTTTATCTCTATACAATTTTCTCATGAGATGCACCGTTTCTCAGAAAAAACTGAAAATGTCGTAAGAATTACCCTTCATGGGGGGGTTTTTCCCCCAAAAAAATGGGGGTTGCTCAGGACGGACAGAGGGGAACTCTTTTGATCTTTGTTTGGATGCCCCTCAGGAGTATCTGTGCAAAATTTAAAAACTTTATAAAATTTTTCTGCTATTTGCTGTTTTTTAAGCTAATTTGACTGGACTATCCCTACCCTCCACCAACACCCTGTGAGCTGCAAGGCCCACCAACCATCCACCCTCCCTCCCTCAACACTCCACCATTTCCATATTAGAGTACTATATAACCCCATTCTTTTTGTGTATTTCCTTACTTTCTTTTCTTGTGATTATGGCTGGATGTTTGATGACAACAACTGTCTCATGCAGGATAATTATGTACTTTTAGCCAGAAGAAAGACTCTTTCATTCCAGATGATGTCAAACATTTTATGCTTACTGCCGGATACCATTTTAATTCGGCCACTGGCTATGCCGGATAATGCTGTATGCCGGATAATACCGTACCAGATAATCAGGAATTTACTGTTAACCCTTTGAGATTCCAATGGCGATTTTTGATCGTCACTTCAAATCCAACCTCAGAGACTCCAGTGACGCTTTTAATTGTCATTTTAAAAAACTTTTGTAAAATATTCACCACAAATTGCGCTTACATGTCATAACAAAGAGGCTCAAGTGTGACATCACAGAATGGTTGCTCTATGCATGGTGGGTACTGCACAGGGATTGACTCATGGCTTTGTTTCTTTATCACTTTTTTCTTGGTGACTAATTTTCTACAGCAAAGTATAACATTTTTGGTTTTTGCCTAACTTCAACTAGTCACTTTGACTTTTTATTTTCTTTGTTTCCTTTTTTGAACATACTGTACTACAGTAAAAGTACAACTATTCAGCTTCAAAATAACACCACAACCAGCATCCTATCATAAAAAGTGTATTTACTCTGACCGATCAAAGAAAAAGACTGCAAAGTGAATATGTGGCCGAGACTAAAATAAAATTGTTGAATCGCTTTCCTTTTGCTTTACTGTGCAATAAAATGCAAAAATTACCATAATCTACATATCACTGTAAAGGTAATTTATTGTAGTATTCCCTGGATTAATCCAAATTTACATATCTTTATTAGTTTTTTTTTGGCCGAATATTTCTCTATGGCAAGGTATAAAATTTTTGCTTTTCCCCTAACTTTAACTCATCATTTTGACATTCTATTTACTTTGTTCTCCTTTTTTGAACATACTACGATAAAGTACAACTATTCATCTCTAGAATGAAACCAAACCCAACATTCTATCATGAAAAGTTTATCTACACAGAGCAATCAAAGAAAAATAACGCACCGTAAAGATGTGGGTCAGTGTGAGAGTGGCTGACTCTAGCACAGATGTAATCTGCCTGGCCCAGAAATCTGATTGGGTTAAAGATAAACAGCCAACCCCTACGGGATTTTAGCATCTGGCTATAGACAGATCGAAAGATAAAATATTTAGCAATTGTACACTGCATGAATTTATTATCATTCCTTAACATTGTCTCAGCAGATCAACGTACTGCCTGTGTGCTCCTCTAACCCAACTGGGGTCAAACAAGTACAGTAATGTCTCATGGGTCCTGGAATGTTAACCTTCTTCAACACAAAAACATGTGGCCTAACCATCACAAATTTTACAAGGATGCTTTGTTGGTGGTATGCAATGCCCATGTTCCCGGAAGGACAATTATACTATAAAAATACTATTCTTAAATCCAATAAGGAACTAATGTACAGTACTCAGAAATACTCACGCTATAATACTTAAGTGAGTTATCCGAAAGGATAAACTTGCGAAGGTAGTATTTATTGTCAACACGGGCTTTCTTCATCAGCTCTCCTTCAAGATGGTTCTCCAAATATGTCTGCTTGTCAACATTAATGAATTCCTGCCGCTCATATTTTGCACGAATCCACTGCTCGAGCAATACTCTGAAAAAGTCATGATAAAAAGGTCTGTGAGATTAAAAGGGCACACACCATGAAAATTAAGGATGAGAACATATGCCAGAAGTCCTGTCTTCACAAATATTCTAGCCTAAATAATGTAAGGCTTATCTCTTATGTGAGCATTTATTGTGTCTCAGAATCCTTTATTTCTCTCTATGCTCTAAATAAATAAAAACTTACCTATTTATCTACTGTCAGGTTCTGTATCCTGTAGAGAGTAACCCTTGCAAATCTCCATGCATCTCTTCCCTATGCAGTAACAAACTCTCCGCCCACGGCACACTATTGTTCTTTGTCTACTACTGTATAATGTCATGCCCTTTTACCTTCCTAATTCATTTCTTCTTTCTTTCCTCTCCCTTCTGTCTGCAGGTGACTCTACACCGAGTGACAAGCCAAATGGTTTCCTGTACACCAAGAAACCACATGCTATGCTTGGTGGTAACCATATAACCAAACTATTGCACCTGGTGGTTCACTGGGTAATTAAGGCACTCCACCCAGAGTAAGTCTTTAGGTTTACATCCAAGGGATGGTTGGGGTTTACTGCTCACGTAATGCCACTCAGGGATGAGTAAGGCTCATCACTCATCTTAAATATGAGGACCAACTTGTCTAACTCTGGGCTTCTATGCTCCTCATGGGGCAACACAGGATTAAATGATGTTGACAATGATGATGAAGTCAGTCAGATTTTTATTTTCTCCATTTGCTTTGTTCCATTTAGTCAAATCTCTTCTTTCCAACTACAGAAGATGCTTGATTAAACAAACTAATTCAGCCAACCTCTATTCCATTTTCTCGAATTTTCCACTAAATCGAGTTTCGTAACCATGGCTCCATATAAAGGAAATTTTTCCAGTACAGTAAAACCTCACTAGAAAGGACTAATTGGGGTCCAAACCATTCCAAAAAAAGCGAAACTCTGAAAAAAGTGACATATGGACTTATACTTCCTGCTAAGATACTTTTATACATGAAAAGCATTATGGCCACAATCCTTCTTCACTCCACCAGTTCTTTCTAGCTAGGGGCAAAATCCTATTTGCCTCTTCTCTCAAATGCCACTACAAATAATTTATTGCAAAACACAGTATAATTTTAGTAAGGTTTAGGCTCGATAATGGCCACATGAAACACACACAGGAAGATATTTTCATACATGAAATGTCATGGCCTCCATCCTGCTTCACCCTACCAGTTCCTTTAAACTAGTGGCAATATCCCTTTTGCCTCTTAGCTTTTTTGAAATGCCACTAAAAATAATTTGTTGCATAACACAATATAATTATAGCAAGGTTTACACTTGATAAAGGCCATACGTAACACACGAAAGAGTATACAATATTTTCATTCATGAAAAGCATCATGGCCACCACCCTGCTTCACCCCCACCAGTTCCTGCTAACTCTAGGCAATATCCCATCTGCCTCATAACTTTTCTCAAATGCCACTATAAATAATTTACTGCATAACACAGTAAAATTTAAGCAAGGCTTGAACGCAACAAAACTCATAAAAAATATATAAATATACATACAGTATTTTCTTGCGTAACCATTCCAATTCACTTGGCCACTCTACCCAACCCCTCCACCTTGTCGATTGTTTATCATCACTCAGCACTTGGTGAAAGATCCTTCAGAGCAAATCCTTCAAAATCATTACCCATTATCTTCAAGGTCATTGTCAAGGAACAGTGAATTATCCTCCTGATTGTCTTCAATGGCAGGAGATGAATTATGGATGGGGGACTGGAGGTGTCCTTGTACCTTGCGTGACATGTGATGTACTTAATTTTATTTTTTAAATACTGTACTGTACATTTTATACACCTTATTTTTTACGATCTTACAAACTAAAGATGTTCACTTTGTCTGTGTATTTCACTTATCACTTGTCACCCTCGAGCAGTATATCAGGAACTTTTGGGGAAATGATTTGGGTTGACTGAGGCACAGCACAGGGGAACTAGTGACGCCGCCAGCCTGCCACCAACTGATGTACGACTGCACAAACCGCTCTCCATGTGATTAATATTTGGTGTCTTGAATATATATAGTAATATTAAATCTAACCCCTTTTCTAATTTTTTAGCATTTAGAGAGTATTCATTGGCATAATTTTAAACACAACTAAAGTTGTTCATTTTGTATATTTCACTTATCACTCGTCACCCTCAAGCAGTACATCAGGGACTTCCACGGAAATGATGAGGCCAAAGCCTGGGGGAGCAATACCGATGTCACCAGCCCACCACCAATCGACGCACAAACACACAAACCACACGGACAATATGGCAGTCCTGGCCTGAGGTTAGGCAGTCCGGACTGCTTCTACCTTTTTCGGAGTTTTACCGATAAATAAGAAAAAATTCCGGTCTAGTGAAGTCCACAGTAGTGAGGTCATACTGTATTTTGAGAAACTTTCTGCCCAGTCCCCGATGCCAGCAGTCAGGCCGAGTTCCTGACAATGTGCACCCAAACCTAGCAAGGTATGCTAACTCTCAGTGCTACAAACAGCAGTCTGAGCCCATAATTAATACCCACACTTAAATGCATTATTGTGTACATGTTAACAGTGAGACCTACAGTAATGACTTAGTAATGAAATACAGTATGTACACATACAGTACTGTTCATTCATTTGTTTTTGAAGGCTCCAACATGCTTGCATGTGTCGGCCTGTCACCTGATGGCTGCTCTCCATGCAGCTCGATCTCTGGCAGCCTCCCTATTCAGTCCCTTATCCCTTAGGTCACACTCAATTACCTTGTCCCCGGTCATTTTCGGTCTATCTCTTGCAACCCTACCCCTAACACTAACACTTCTCATTTTCTGTACCCAATTATCATCCCCCATCCTCTCCACATGCCCAAACCATCTCAATCTACTTCTCCTCATCAAAACACCAATACACTCCAGTCTCATCCCATCCCTCAACTCTTCCATCGTAAACATAGCCCCCCAGGCCTCACACTCAGAGATGCACTGCACATCCACCTAATCATTGTCATTTCTGTACATTTGGGTCTGTGAAAATCCTCTTCTTTTACTGCCCAATTCTCACTACCATACAGCATTACACTGCTAACACATGCTGCATCACTGTAGTAGAGTAAACAGGGATAGTAAAATACAGTAAGGCTTACTGGTTCTGGATTTATTGCAGAAATATGCCTGACACAGGTATCCATACTGGTCCCCCCAAACCTGTGTCAGGCCTAGGGGTGGTTTAGTCACAGTCAGAGTCACCCTCCATCAGCACTAGTGGTGTTACTGGGGTGATGGAGGGGATGGGGATCATCAGGGATGGTGTTGGTGATGACGCAGGTGTCCCTTGGACAGAGGTTGAGGGCAGAAAGACATCAGATTCAGCTGATGTTCAACTGTTCTTCCTTTCCTTAGGTTTACATGGTAGTGGTGGCTTGAAGAAGTCGTCGATCTTGCTTTGCTTTGGGGCATGCATCTTCCTCTGGATCTTCCTAATTCTGGTCCTCATTTTCCTCATGTGAGGGTAAAACACTTGGAGATCCTCATGATAGCTGTCAATGAGGAAATCCAGAAGTATGTCAACACTAATGCTGGCTCAGGAAAGTCTGACTCTGCTAGTACACTCCTGCACTTCCTCCTCACCCAGTGCCTCCACTGCAGTCACTTCTGCCTTAATTTCCTCTTCGGACTGGATGTGGTAACCAGGGTCACCAGCATCCACATCCATCCATTTATGGACGTCCTCCATGCCCACGTCAGCCTTGCGGGCTCAGTGAAAGGCCTCCCTGCTCTCCCCTGCAGTGAAGCCCTCAAAATCTGCTACCTCTTCCTGCTGCTGCTTCATGTGTTCCCTCTGGCCGAATATCGCATTCCACCCATGAATGAGTGTCCTGGTGACCACATGGTCCCATGCCTTCCTGATGTTCAGGACAGTATCATGCATGTTACATTTCTTCCATGCCTCAACTCTGTGATGCCCTCTGTTGTCCTGTCCTTCTTTGACCACCAGAATATCATCCAGTATCAGCCTCCTGTAATGTCGTTTCACCCCTAAAGACCGCATTTTTCTAAGGCTATGTTCCATCCCAGGTGCAATTCGAGGTTGTTTTTTCAACTTTTACCGAGGTAAAACTTTTTCTTACAGATGTGAAAAGCTTGAATTTACACAACTGAAATGCCAATCTTAGTCCCCTAGGCCTAATGGCTACCGCAATACCACTTGTCAAAGATTATAAAAGTCCCCCTACATGGCAAGAGAAAACCGGAAAAATTGGTGGAAACCTACTTTTTGCTGGAGAACGTTACCAAAATCAATAAAATTAATGTAAAACATGTTTCTATTAATGAAAGTAGGTGTAAGAGTTAGCATTAAAAAAAAAAAAAATCCCAAATGAAAAAAATTTGAGGAAAAAAAAAACTAATTTTCACTAAAGAACCTTACCAAAATCATTTAAATCACTGTAAAATATGTTTCTATTGATGTAAGTAGGTGCAGGAGTCAGCATGAGTGCTAATAACCACACAAAAATTACTATAAACTTATAACAAACCATTCTAGGCATCAATCAAAGTCATTTGGTAATGATTAAAAGTGGATCACAGCACGGAAATTCCCATATCAATTTCCGACACAGGCTAGGGAGGGAGTGAGGTGGAGGTAGAGTGAGGGGTCTCAGGTGGGGGTGAGACATATCCCCAATGTGGGGGAGAGGTGGTGTGACAGTCATTTTGGTAAGAGCAGACAAACACAGGCCGATCTCTCTCTCTCTCTATCAAGTGCCAGACGCATTAATTTCACAGAGGGTGGCCACAAACAAATCGCCTCCATGTTGCCCTGTCCCCTGCCATTTCACTGCCCTGCTCCCAGCTCACATATCCCTCTCTCATATACCTCTCCACTCCATTCCTTCATCTGATCCTTGGCCTCCCCATCCCTCTCCCCCTTCCACTCTCCTCGCCAGTCTCTCGCTCTCCATCCTCTCCATATGGCCAAACCACCTCAATGTATTTCTCCTAACGCTTTGTATCACATCCACATCCACACCACAATGCTCCTTCACTTCCTCATTTGTCAGTCTGTCTCTCCATGAAACTCCACATGATCCTCTCTAATAACTTATTTCCACTGCTCTCACTCTTGATAGGTGTCCCTTCAACAAGGACCAAGCATCACTTCCATACATTAGAGTTGGTATCACAATACTGTCATGCAGCAACTTTTTTACTTCCATGCTCACTTCCCTGTTTCTTATCACTGCTTTCAAAGAACCGGCAACTTCTCTTCCTTGTTGTACCCATTCAAGCACTTCACCCTCTAAACTTCCATCCTTACTCATCAAACTACCCATGTACTTAAATGCACTCACATTTTCCATTTCCTCCTCATCCAACCACACTGTACATTCAGTGACTTCATTTCCCTCGACGACATTAACTTTACTCATCCCTACATTCACCTTCAGATTCCATTTCTTACACACTCTCCCAAACTCATTCACCAAACCCTGCAGCTCCCTTTCGTCATCACTTAACAACAGAGCGTCATCCACAAACAACAGTACAGGGAATTTCCAAACACCACCCTCTCTCATTAGAGGCATTCCAATATCCACTGCCCTATCTTGTATCTTTTCTATAACCCCATCCATATACAGACTGAACAACCAT
>JAGKTI010000830.1:68519-110763 GCA_018397915.1 Birgus latro | reverse complement strand
TGCACAGACCCAGGTCCAGGCAATGGATCTGGGACCCCTAGCCCACCAGCTTACTAGTGGCTGTGGTAGTGGCCTCGGGGCACCCTGCCAGGACACCTGCAGGGACACCCTCCAAGCGCGCCTTGGCACTGCAACTGCCCCGCCATTATACACCCACTGATAGGGCAGCCTCCTGGGGCGCTACTCCCAGGTTCGGGCCCCTCTCTAATGAGCGGAAGCGGCAGCCTGGGAACCGCAATGCCCTGTACCCTCTAGCACAGGTTCGAGCCCCATCTCACCCCGGACCCATGATCTGTGCCGGCGGAACCCCAGTCAAGCCTCCCCCCAAAGTCCGCCACTAGGTAGCAGGGGCAAAGTTTTCTGGCCGCATGCCCTTGCTGGCGTCAACCCCTGTAACGTAGTGGGGTATGTTGTGTGATATGTAAAGCGCATGTGGTGTAGTGCATAGGATAGTTAGAGGAAATGATTGGGAGAGTATGCTGGTCTACTCTCCATGTTACTGTCACACTGAAAAGGTCAGCAAAGGAGGATGATTAGGTAGCTAGTGAAAGGAGCTCCAGCTCTCCCTATCATCAGCATTCCATTCCCCTCGGGAGTACTACCCTGTTCGGCCCGTGCTACAGCCTCCTCCTACAAGTTAGTTGTTTTTACGGGGTGGGGCACTAACCCGCCACCAACCCTTTTAGTCGCCTCTTACGACAAGCAGGGATACTGGGGGAGAATTCTTGAAAAACCCCCTACCCCCAGGGGGGTAATGCAAGGTACATTCAGATGGCTCCCGGCCATGGAAGCAATAATCATTCCAGGGAAAATCAAAGAAATACTGCCTGAGGGCCTCCCAATCTGCAGCTCCAAAGTGCCACAATCAAAGTTTCTTTGGAGGGTCCACAGGCTGTACCGCAGCGATAGGAAAGGTTAAGGCAATACAGTAAAACCTCGATATAACGGACTTCAGAAGACCGGAATTCGCTTTTATCGGACTCGAGGAGCTACCAGACTAAACTCCTATATATCGGAAAAAGTCCGATATAGCCAGAAAGCAGTCTGGACTGCCTGACAACTTCAGCTATGTTCACCACAATAAGACAAGTAAAAGACATGTTTTTCAGTTCACAGTACAGTATTATTATACCATTTGATTAACATAGTGAAGGTATAACACAGTACAATACTGCAATGGTGGTGAAAACTACCGATGCAATTCGGACTAATGTCTGATATATCGGAAAAAGTCCGGATTAGCAGGGGTAAGTCCGGATGTCGCTTTTATCGGAAAATCGCATATATCGGACTGGCCTGAGCCCCAATTAGTCCATTATAGTGAGGTCTTACTGTAATGTTGTGACTGGAAGAGTGCAACAGAGAGGAAAGATTAACAGTGTAAGCAGAAGGATTAGTTGTAAGGAAGAGGTCAAGTATGTTGGAGCTCTCTCCAAGGCAGTCAGGGATACAGGTAGGGTGCTATACAAGCTGCTCTAGGTCATTAAGGATAGAAAAGATGTAGGCTTGTTCACCATGTGGGTCAGTGAAAGGAGAGGAGAACCAAAAGTGGTAGTGAACATTGAAATCTCCTAGAATGGAGGTTTCAGAGAAAGGAGAAATAGATAGAAGGTGTTCCATCGTAGAAGCAAGACTGTCGAAGAATTTTTCATAGTCAGTAGAATCAGGGGATAGGTAAACAGCGCAGATATATTTAGTCAGAGAATGACAGGAAAGCAGAACCTAGAGAGTAAAGAATTCAGAAGAATCAAATTCAGGAACATGAGAGCAAGATAAGTCGTTGCATACACATAAACAACAACCACCTTTGGCTTTGAAATGAGTATAGAGAAAGTAGGAGGACACAGAAAAGGGTTTGCTATCAGTTGCCTCAAACTGTTGAGTTTCAGTTAGGAAGAGGAGGTGAGGTTTAGAGGAGGAGAGGTGGTGCTTAACAGAGCGCAAGTTAGAGGAAAGGCAGCGAATGTTGCAGAAATGAAGAAAAACTGAGTCAGGCAGTGGTTCCAAGCAGCTTGTTGAGTCATCACTGGGAGAGGGGCGGATGGTTGAGGCATTAATGGTCCCCACCCCCCAGGGACTCCGAGGCTTTGTTATTGGTTGGCAGTTTTCTTTTCTAATTTTGAAAAGGAAGTGTAGTGTGGACTGTGCATGTAGTCTGGTGTTGACAGTTAAAGAAACTTGTACTGGAGAGCATGCTGGCCTACTCTCTGTTACTGAGGCACTGCAAAAGTTCAGCAAAGGTGGATGCTCAGGAACTAGTCCTGAGGGCTGATGTATTATCTGCAAAACAGCTGTGTGGCGAGTGAGAGGTGAAGTGACGGTGGTCAGGTGAGAAATAATTTGGCCGGTCGCTGCCGTAAACACAACTATGACCAAGGGAGGTGTGATATTTCCCGATGTCACTAATCAAGGAAGAACTGTCACTCTTCACCAGATTATTAAATTTTTTACATAAAAGTCGGTCGACTAAACCCCATTCTTTTTATGTGTCTTCTGTGTCACTATACAAAAGGGAGAAATTATAACAGTATTTCTACTCACTGCTATGAGGAAGAAAGGTTATAATATTGTCAAAAAGAAGCAAAAACTGATGGTCTGAGTCTACCATCTCTGTACCAGGACAGATATTAGTCTACGGGGTGTTTTTAAGAGGCTGTTTCAAATGGAAAATGTTAGCGTGGCCCTGGATACAAGTGGTATTGCATATACTGTGCTGCAATGATTTTGCCTATGTATAAGTATAATATCAGATATGCAGGAAAAACTGGTTACCGGGAAGGTAAATTCTCCAAGCTTCCTGGTTAACTGGGATTGTATTGTATATGGATACAATATCATACTGCACTCACAAATAACTACTCCATGTGGGACTGGCTTAGAGTCTAGGTGACTGGCAAATAAATGCATTATCAATCCAACCACTTGAGGCTCCTCCACTCTACTTTGCGAAGGGAAAGAGTCAAGTTGCCTTTAGCCCAGTCTTAGTGCACATTTACCCAGGAAAAGCTAGAAAAAAAGGCATGAATAGAAACTAAATAACATCCATGAAAAGATAAACACACACTACTAGTGGACAAGTAATAATTCAAATTAAATAAATAAACTTACCAACTCCTTTGCTTCCTCAACAAGTTTATCAACATCCTGTACTAGTGACCTTCGTTCAGCTGCAAGGAAAAAAAATGAACATTCTTTGTGGATATTGCACAGTTAAAAAATCAAATCAAACCAAACCAAATAAAGACAGAAAAGTCATACACAATAAGAGCAATCACATTTTGTGAAAGTGGGATTTCATCCATGCAAGAAGATTACTTTCCAGACAAACTCTTGGAAAGTTGCATCTCATACATGTTGCCAAGTTTATGACAAGAAATTACTTCAGGTAATTCATCAGAACATGGCTCCATCTTTTGAATTTGTAAGAAGATAAAAAAAATAATAAACTTAATCAAGTCAAACTGTAACTGAGATTAGTCAATCAAGTCCTAACCCCCACACCTACCTGAGCCGGACTCAGCCTCTAAGCAATCACAGCTTCCTTGGTAGCATAAACACAAATTTAAGGAGCTGCTCCCAATGATCTCTATATCATGACAGAATTATTTAAGATTCAAGCAAATAATGCTGACTTACTCCTACAGAATTTCTAAACAATTATTCATTTATTTATTTTTCAGCAGCCAGAGCCAAAGACAAAATGCAATGCTGTAACTAGTTTCTATTTATTAAGGGCATTTACACTTCCAAAGAAATCTACGTTACATATTTTTCACACTTGCAAAAGCAATATGCATATGAATGATTAAATAATATCTATATGATAAAATATACTGCATAGATGCTTTTTTATTTGTTTGCAACTACAGTACCGTAAAAAATATTCGACAAACCTTCCTTTAATGAACCTCTTTCCATTCCTTTACTTTCCCTACTGTATCTCTCATTCTTATGACTGATAACAGATGAATGACCCTCCTGATGGACCTGGGGAAACTTCCAGACAGTTCATACAGTATGCATTATCAGCCTCATCCATCAACAAAAAGGTTAGGACTGATCGAAACCCAAACAATTAGCTTCACAGTTGTCATTTTAGTATTTTAGTAGCTAACTCCTATAGCTAAAGCTGATGTTTATAGTCTGCAAGCTCACGAACAAATCCACCAAAAGTGACTATACGAGCAAAAACAAAAAATGAAGGTTCACTGATTAGCATCAAAACAAATAAGGAAGTAGATTCTAATCTAACTCCAAGGTTACAGTCAAAAGTTATTAGGTAAAGGACTGAAAAGTACCAAATGATGCTGAGCTTATGGTCTGGCCACATCCCATTAGGCATGGTTTTGATAACACCCAGTTTTTGTTAATTTCATTTTTTTCCCTCCCAGCCCCTTACTGAAGTAGTTAATCTGGGGTTGTTCTAAATGTCAGTACATTTTACCTGTATGAACATTATCTGTCCCTTCTCCCCTTTGGGGCTAAGATGCGAATGAATGTGTATGAGTGGATGAGTAAATTGGTAGTGTGTTGACCTGTCTCGGCTACCTCCCTTTTCTTGGGGGAAGCAGCCTAGGTATATATCGTTTCGTTTTTGAAGGCTGCAACATGCTTGCATGCGTCGGCAAATAAAGCATTCATAAAAATTGCCTACAATCAGGTTCTGGCATCCATGTTTACTGTATGGTCTGTCTATCTATCTATCTATAGCCAGATGCTATAATCCCATAAGGGATGGCCACTTGTCTTTGAGTTAGCTGTTTTACAGGGAGGGGCACTAACCCTCTGCCAACCCACTTGTTGACATGCAGGGAACACGTATGGGTTGGTTATATGGTTACCACCCAGAACTTTAAACGGCTTCCTGTCTTACAGGAAACCATTAGGCTCATCACTGAATGTAAAGACGAGTAATAAAAAGTGACAGATAAGATGGGAGAAATAAGAAGAGAGAAGAGGAGACACAGAAAAAGAATGGTAAAGGCGAAGGATGAAGTAGGCAGCACTACATCTAGTGAGTGGATGATGGTAGCCACCACCAATAAAATGTGTGATATAAGACGCTGCTATTCACGTGATGTTCTGTAGCAGATTAGATTGGGACTGAGGTGTCTTACATTCTCATCGAAAGGATAAACAAAATGCACACAGCTAGTACCTGCACAACAATTCACTCAATAACATGTAATACTGTAGAGGTGTTGGTATGTAGGAGAACTGCTGGGCCTTGATAGCAGGCTGTGAAGCCTATGCCCAGAGTCGGACACATAAAAAAAAAAAAAAATGTAATACTGTAAAAAATAAGTTATATGTAGAGAGGAAGAGAGGAGTGAAAAGATTAGTATGAGAAAGAAGATAGTGGACTGAGGAATTTGGAAGCAATTTGAATGTGATGTGGAGGGAATGTAAGAATATGTTCTGCAAGGAGGTAAAGAGAGTTAGAGGGTGATAAAAAAAGTAAGTCAGGGGGTGAAAGATAAAAAAGGGAGATTGGTAGGGGAGAAGGGCCAAAATTGAGCAGATGGTGAGAACACTTTAAGGAACTGGTGAACTAATGTGAGTATAAGTAGCCAGGGAATGGCTGGGAGAAGGAGGGAGGTGAGAAGAAAGGAAGAAATAAGCAGGAGGGAAGTGGTGGAAGTAATGAAGAAAGTCAAAATGGAGAAAGCTCCAGGAATTGATGGAGTGTGTGGTGAAATGCTGAAGCATGGCGAGAGATGGTAGTGGAATGGATATGGAAGATGTGCAGATTGGCATGGGAGGAAGGTAGAGTCCCAGAGGACTGGAAGTCATGTATAATTATTCCCCTGTACAAAAGAAAGGGGGGAAAAAGAAATGTGTAGTAATCACAGGACATTTGTCTTCTTAGTGTAATAGGAAAAGTACCGGTATATGGTAGGATACTTATAAAGAAAAAACAGAGGAATTAGCTGGAGAAGAGCAGGGAGGTTTTAGGAAGGGAGGAGGTTGTGTAGATTAGATATTCATTCTTAGTTCTTTCATGGAAAAGTTTCTAGAGAAGGGAAAGAAGTTGTATGAAGCCTTCATGGATTTGGAGAAAGCATATGACAGGGTGGATAGACAAGGTTTGTGGAAAGTATTAAGAATATATGGAGTAAATGGGAAGATGTTGAATGTCGTGACGAGTATGTATGAGGGGGCTAAGGCTGCAATGCATATGGATGGTGAGCAGAGTGAACTTTTCTTTTTGAATGTTGGATTGAAAAAGGGATGTCATGTCATCATGGTTGTTCAATCTGAGTATGGATGCAGTTATAAAGAGGTACAAGGTAGGGCAGTGGATGTTGGCGTGACCCTAATGAGAGAGGGTAGTGTTTAGAAACTTCCTGTACTGTTGTTTGCAGATGATACTGAGGGATATAAGCACAAGTTTTGACAATTTTACCACTAGGGTGCTCTGATTCCAATTTCTATCTTAAACTCATGATCTTAAGGAAAATAATTTGGAACCAATAACTTAGTACAATATGAAACACAGATAGTTAACTGATAACTTCAAACTATAAAAAGTAAATAGGACAAATGAATTTCGGTTTTAACGACTCATTTATTAAATTTTCGTTCGGTAAAAGAATGGACGTGAAGGGAACCCTGACCACTGTAGCATCCCTGCACACACACACACACACACACACACACACACACACACACACACACACACACACACACACACACATATACACACACACACACCACACACATATACGCACATTTCAGAGTTTAAGAGCATTACTACACAGAATAGAAGAGGAATCTAAAAGAATTATATTAACTGGAGATTTCACTCGTTTTCATTTTTGAAGCCTCCAACATGCTTGCAAGCGACGGCCCTGGTCACTTAATGGTGGCTCTCCATGCTGCTCGATCTATGGCAGCCTCCCTGTTCGGTCCCCTAACCCTGAGGTCACACCAAATGACCTCGTCCCACGTCTTTCTCTGTCTACCCCTCCCAACCCCACCCTCAATATTAACACCTCTCACCTTCCGCACCCAATTATCATCCCTCATCCTCTCCAATACACTTCAGTCCCATCCCACCTCTCAATTCTTCGATCATAAACCCAGCCCCCCCAGGCCTTGCACGCAGGGACGCACTGCACATCCACCTAATCATTGTCATTTCTGTACATTTGAGCCTGTGAATATCCTCTTCCTTTACTGCCCAGGTCTCACTATCATACGCCATCACACTCCTAACACATGTTGCATACAAAGACCCCTTAGCACATAGGGAAAGTCCTCTCAATGTCAGGAGAGGCAACAGCTCCCTGAACTTCTTCCAACCACTTCTTACCCTAGCCACAGAAAAAGTGATTGAAGCTGAAAATCTGAACTTTTGGAGAATTTTTTTAAATTCCTCCCAGATGAAGATTTTGACACCTAAATGCAGGACATGTCCAGGAAAATCCGGATGTATGACAACCTTTCATTCTCCCTCTTCTTTGACAGTACTGCCACCAGCCGTAGATACAATCACTTTTAGTTTTATATGCATTTGCTCTTAAGCCTTTGTGCCCCATACCATCTCTCCACTTCCTAAATCTTTCCTCCACCTCCCTTTCATTCTCTGCAACCAACACCAAATCATCAGTATACAACATCTCCCTCGGAAGTCAATTTCCAAAGTCTTGTGAGAGGACTTCAAGTGGAGAGGTATATCAGAGAGGGGGGTGTAAGCTGGAAGCAGAACAGTGAAATGGCATTGGACAGGGCGACATGGAGACGATTTGTTTGTGGCCACCCCTTATGGGATTGAAGCATCTGGCAAATAGACAGATAGATACTGTAACACAGATCTCTTCAAAGCTGTTTTTAAATATACCCAGATGTACTAGCAAAAAAAATGAATGAAGACAGCTATGGGTGGAACCAGAATATAATTCAAAGTCAAGAACAGCAAGACAGAAACAAGTTAATTACTAAATGTGCAATTTATCCAAAGCTTACGCTGCTGAATGAACATAGACCTTGATAGTTCTCCATGAAAATTGATGATTATAGTATTAAATAATCAATACCGAGTATATTTATAGAATGATGGGGAATCCTCCAGGGTGCGAATTCTCCTGACGGGGAATCATCAATGTTTTGATGGCAAATTGTCCAGGAACCAACTCAACAAAGAGACTGCCAGAGACTGAACACTATGGAGAACCACATTAAGGTGACCACTGCTGACACATGCATGAATGTTGAAGTCTTTATAAATTACATGATACCGTACACAGAAAATCACGTCACAAAATTTTACCGACACTAGGTTCACACCATTTTCCTCCCACGTAGATATTTTACAGATCAGGAACTGCAGAAAGCTCATCTAAGCCTATCCCCCCCCCACCTCGTCTGGGGGTATTTTACTGATCAGAACTCGCAAAAATAGACTATCATCATGTGCTTTATGTTGGCATCCCCAAACATACTGTACTACTTCGTTCAAGGCTATGTAACAAATACAATATATAACTGGAAGTATGCATAATATCTTGATAATAAATAAATAAGCGTATTCTCACCTCCCTCTCTTGACGATATCTGACATACTTTGTTAGTAATATCTGCAGTCACAGTAGCAAACTGCTGTTCGAACTCTGGCATCAATTCGGCCATGTTTGTTTACGTCCTCAGCTGATGTCAGTGTAGCCAGATCCGACGCGTAGTTTATGTAATCGCCGCCAGAAGCCCAGGGCGGCGCTGTTGTTGTTTATGTACTACACCCAACGACCACGCCTTTTGAAAACAGCCAATGAATTCGGAAAATAGAGTGGCATGGCCCACTGCTTACCTTATAAGCAACAGCGAAACAGAAACAGCAAGCTTAGAACAGTGATCCAATTGCATTTCCATGGTGGAGGCGACGAGTGCGGGTGTTTCAATGTGGCGGCCAAAGTTACGCGCTCGCTGCGGAGATATCCTCTCCATTTTATATAACTCAGTGAGCCAGGAGCGCCACGGAACTTGATGGCGCTATCGGTAGTGAAAGTGTTGGGGGTGTTAAGCAACAGGAACAAGCGTCACCATTCACTTACTCGATGTAGTGCTGCTCCTTTGTGTCTCCCATTTCCTTTCCTCCATCCGTCTTTGCTTCTTCTTTCCTTCATTCTGTCCTCATCCTTCTGCCTGCGGGTGACTTTACACTCCCTCTTCTGTCTTTCCTCTTTCTTCTGCCTGTAGGTGACTCATCATGAGTGACAAGCCAAATGGTTTCCTGTACACCAGGAAACCATTTACTGTGCTGGGTGGTAACCATATAACCAAATTTGGGCACCTAGTGGTTTAGTGGGTAATTAAGGCACTCCCGTCAGATTGAGCCAGTGAAGGTTTTTATCCAAGGGGTGGTTGGGGTTTATTGCTCATGTAATGCCACTCAGGGATGAGTGAGGCTGGTCACTCATCTTAAATGTCAGGACCAACTTGCCTAGCCCCAGGCTCCTATGCTCCTCTGTAAGGCGACACAGGATTGGATGATGGATGGATGGATGAACAAGTGTTGTACTATATACTGTAGTGGCCCTTTACACTGGGTTTCAAGGTTAGGTTATGTACGACAGGGGGCCAGGAGGAGAGTTCCATTGTCCAGATGGTGCCATTACCCTGACATGCCTTTGGCTCTTTTACATCAGATAATCGGGGGATTACTTAATATAATAATAATAATCCTTTTAGAATTTTCAAAATATTAATAAGCACTGTACTTTCCATTAGCACCAGTACTTTTATCCAGGCTAATTAAGATAACAGATCATGAATGTTTCAGATTATTCTATTTGAAATAGAGTACAGTATTCATACAAAGAATGAAGCAAGTCACACACTTAACGATACAGGCGTCTCATTTAGATATTACCTGCATCATGCATCACAGGCATAAGTACAGTACAGTACCAGCACTTGAAAGACGAAATAACAGCAAGACATAGTAGCATTACCATTTGAAAATATAAGACTCTGTATATCTACAGCATCATCAGATAAATATGAAATTGTTACAGCTAAGGTGTCAAATGTATCTTAGTTGCATTACCATTTTTTCTTAAAATCTGAAAACAGACTATCATAGAAAAGACACAGAGCAGAATGTAGAGTCGTCAGAGTGATGGTACAGGAGTTTTATGCAATTCAACATAAAAACATTTTTTTTTTTAAAATTCACAATACAGTAATGTCATTTTTTCCAATTACCATCATTCTAACTTCGACAGGTCAACTCCCACCCAGTATTTAATAACTATCTTCTAACAAGTCTATGTAATGACTCTTGTGTGACCAGAGACAAGCTTCTCAATCTGACTAGACACAGAACCATGGCTTTGTGCTCAGTCATCACTGGTGACCATGAACAATTACCCGAGGTTTGACGTGTACTAGAAACCATGTGGTACAAGAGACAAGTCAGTCCATACAACTTGCTAAGGTTTGGTATGTATCAACTTAAAGTTTTAAGGTTTGGTATGTATCAACTTAAAGTTTTAAGATTATCAGAACAGCAGATTACAGTGTAACTTTACATCAAATTACAAAGACTCCTTTGGTGACCTGTTCCAATTAACAGTTCATACACAGTACTAACTCTTAGAAATCATATGAATCTAGCACCATAAAGTATAGGTTCACAGTCTCCTGTACTACAGATTCTGTGCTACCAATGTCTTTATTATTACAACTTGACATGGCAGTGAAAACATTAGCTTTGCTTCATTACAAGTCCTGATTATTTTTTTTCCTTCCCATGAACAATGGACCCTCATTAACTCAACTCCCATTTTAGATCAATATACTATACAATAATTCTGGTTGCATAAAGTGCCAAAGTTAAACACATCAGCTTAGTACAGTAGTTAGTGGGAAGGCAGGTGTGTAACAATGTACCTGATTGTGAATGGAAATTTGTTGACTAGTAACTACATGCTTGATGAATCAAGTTGGTATCTCAGTGGTTGGCTAATTTTCAAGAACAATGTGTGCAAGAGAAAAGTGTATTAGTAATTGATTCCACCACTAAATGACTCACAGCCAACCACTTACTCTCTATTCACTCAGAGAGAAGATAATCACCCCCCATGATCTATTATTATCCCATCACAAGCTATGCATACTTCAACAGAAAGTTCTTGGGTATATTTGACACTATTCAGCTGCATGTGCTGGTGGACCATCCTCTTATCCAATGCTTTCCTGTGTATCATAATCATTTGCATACACTGTAATGCTGTAAAATACAAGCTGAAAAAAGGCCACAAGTGCTTGTTTAGAACTAGAGTGAAAAACAGCACATACATTATTAGCACTTAGATCTTCTGGGCTACTGGCGATGCTAAGTAATAATAATTACTCCTTGCCACCAACACTGTGCAAAGTTTTCCTAAGAACTATTTGCTAAAACATGCTTAGCCTGTGACTAGAAAAGGGTATATCATAGGACAGGGCTTGTCTTATCACCAAAAACTGAAATAGGGTCATTGGACCCTACCTCACTCCATCCTTTGAAAAAAAAAAAAAAAAAAAGAGAGAGAGAGAGAGAGAGAGAAGGATGATGACAGACAGAATCTTTAAATAACGGATCAACCTTTTGATTGTGGTGCATTTTTACAATCTGAATAAAACTGGATGCTGCAAGCAGGAATAAAATACATCCATCCTATCATCACCTAATCATATTTTACCCCATCAGATCTACCCACTTGATGTAGTGCTGCCTACTTCTTCCTTCATCTTTATCATTCTTTTTCTGTGACTGCCCTCCTCGCTTCCTATTTCTCCCATCTTTCCTGTCAATTTTTATTACTTTTCTTTCCTTTTCAGGTGGCTTTACACTGAGTGACAAGCTTAATGGTTTCCTGTAAGCCAGGAAACCATTTACAATGTTGGGTGGCAACCTAACCAACCCACACGTGTTCCCTATGTGTACAAGTGGGTTGGTGGTGGATTAGTGCCCCTCCCTGTACAACCATTACCTCAAAGACAAACAGCCACCCCTTATGGGATTATGGCATCTGGCTATAGATAGACAGGTAGGAGCACAGGGACCCTTGGCTAGGCTGTTCAGTTCCAACATTTAAGGCAAGGGTGACAGGTCTTTCTTGCCCCTGAAAGGAATTATCTATGTATCTATCTATCTATTGCCAGACACCATAATCCCGTAAGGGGTGGCCATTTGACTTTGAGTTATTTATTTTACGGGGAGGGGCACTAACCCTCCACCAACCCACTTGCTGACACGTAGGGAGCACGTATGGTTTGGTGGTATGGTTACCACCCAGTGTTGTAAATGGTTTCTTGGCTTACAGGAAACCATTTGGCTTGTCACTCGATATAAAGCCACCTGTAAAGGAAAGAAAATCAGTAAGAAGTGACAGGAAAGATGGGAGAAATAAGAAGAGAGGAGGGCAGGCACACAAAAAGAATGATAGAGGCTAAGGAAGAAGTAGGCAGCACTACATCAAGTGAGTGGATGATGGTCGCCACCTGTGAGGAATAAACCCTGGCATTTTTTGTGTCACACATTTCTCTTCAGCACTGTAAACTCATACAATTTTTGATGGAATAAAATGCAAAGTAGGCACAGTATTATACAAAGTTCAAAACAATTTTTGATTACTAAACCCTGCATTTAACTTTGGCTTGATCTACGTAAAATATACCAGAGGGGGAATTTGAAACTTTTTTCCCACACATACAAATATGGAGGTCTCTCTCTCTCTCTCACACACACACACGCACACGCACACACACACACACGCACACACACACACACACACACACACACACACACACACACACACACACACACACACACACACACACACACACACACACACACACACACACACACACACACATGCACACACACACACACACAAAGGCATGTTAAATTAGCTAGAGAAAATGAGGTTCCACTGTCCCATTGCCATTTTAATTATAGAATCACATTCCATAAATTAACTACACATCTTAACCCTTGCACCCTAGGGAATATCCTTAGATGTCCACACCTCCCCTATTTTTTCCCATTTTCTTCAACTCCACTATACAGTACTCATACTGTGGCTCTCTTGTCCTTCCACTCAGCAAGAGAAGCCTACATTGCTTGCCTGAGGTTAAACAGATCCTCAGGTCTCCAATACAACTGACCCTCCATATCTGCATGGGTTACACTACAAACTAGTCCATGGAAGACAAAATATACAAATAAAATTTGCACCTTAAAACAGTCTATGCAGTTAAAAAAAAAAAAAAAACTTTTGTAGTGTCTCAAAACATTATCAGACATTAGAATCTACTTGTTCAATGTTCATTTTCATATGACAATGCAACATAAGTTGATAATCCATCTCAAAGTGCTCCATATCTTAAATAAGTGTATTTTGAGATGACTTTTCAACTCTAACCAAAACCACAAATACTGATATACCTACCATTCACATACACACAAATGACACCATTCTACCTCACAGGGAATCCAACCCCCCTACTGAGGTTTGCTATGATACAGCTTACATTTTTTGTGGACTGGAAGCTAAACAAAAAGCCAAAACCACCTAATTTCTTCCCAGCAGTTGCTGCAAGTTGTTGGGTAAAGAGATACTTGTAATTTAGGTGTGTAATATGCTCTGTAACAATGTGAGAGTCTCAGCTTGGACTTTGACTCTATGTACAGTTACTCAGAAAAAAGATCAAGTGACTATTGTTGTGGCTGACTGTTTCCTGCCTAAGGGTAATGACTGTGTGGTTAACTGCCAAGCTTGTAGTCATACTCCACTCTCATGACAGTACCTTCCAGGGCCAATGGTAGCCACCTATTACCAACATAGATAGAAGAATATACTGCCCCCCCCCTTTATCCCTGCAAAACAGTCAAAAGTTGAGTCACATTTTTGCGACATTAAAAGTCAAGATATCTTGACCAATATTGATATCGTATATTGACTTTCGTGCTGATACCCGTTTTCGCGAGCACTAAAAGTCAAAACGATACTGAATCTTGAGCATGACTAGGCAAGATTAGTCAATGTTCCTCTCGAGGTATTTTGACTGATATTGACTTTCCATTTTGTAAACAAACCCTGAGCGACGGAGGTCGAGCCGGACTCGGTAGAGAAGAAGAATACTTTCCACCTGTTGATTTCAGTGAAGTGTGTGCGATTTTCCATAATACTGAAACAAATCTTTTGCCACCAAAATATTTATGACCATTTTACCTTGTGTCCAACAACAATGGCACAGCTGCACCTTCATCTGCCGCCATATTCTCAAGCCAGAGCCCTGTCTGGTTAGTCACCAGAGGAATAATATCATTAAATTCCTCTACTTACAGAAAATCTTCCAAGGTAGCCATGATGCATGGACAATGTTTACATGGTTCTCTTGTTAAAGCAATACAAACTTGCCGCAACCCATTTTTGCGACACTCACTTGAAACTCAATATCAGTCAAAATGAATATAAAGATGATCTTGACTTGAAAACTTCGCAAAAATGCGACTTTGTTGTACTTCAACTTGTTACCACAGCAACAGGATGAAAACTGGTGTTCTTGGTGTCTGTGCAAACAAATCAAAAAATATATATTTTTAAAGTATTTATTCCACTTGAGAAAGAAAACTAGTTTGATGGGCAAAAATTATGACTGTCTGGGGTGCAAGGGTTAAGCAATAAGCTATTTAGGCTATATAATACATCTTACTTTAAAAACAGTTCCACTTCTTTGTGCTTAGTGACCTACTGACTAATGGGATCATATTGCATCTGAACACCACAATGGAACACACTTACCCAGGGAATTAACTAATTTTACATTTTACTGGTCTGTTCAAATATCAAAAGTGATGATACAAATACCTATGAATTGTTACACAGGAAAATGAGGGGAACGTACTGGTATTCATACACCCAAACATTATCCTAACCATATATTTGAGCATCCTACCTTGCAGGAGCTGCAAGACTGTTAAGAACCACAATGTTAAGTAATGTTTAGGTAGTTAGTTATCAGTAAGCAACACAAAAACACTGAATAATGACTTAGTTTTACAGTAATGCCATGCTTAACAAAATGAAGGTTCTTAGCAAATCAGTCACTGAAGCAGTGTAGTATTGTATAGTTAATGATAAACTGACTGTATTTTAATAATGTATTCAGCAATACACAACACTGTGATGACTGTCATTTGAAATCCTAGGAAGCAAAGCCAGCCAGAACCCTAAATTAACTATACTGGATGGTCTAAACATGGAAGAGAAGGCCATAAGTTAACATGCCATCTGACCTGGATCCTAAAAGTATGCTCTCAATGAACTAACATTAAGAACTGGGTAAGTGGTGCCAGAGTGGTGTTACCTCTGACCAACTGTTTCTATCCTTTGGTCCAGCAGCACCCTAGAAAAATAACCAGCATCCTATTTCTCCCTTTTCTATAGAAAACTATCAAGTATGGCACTCAGCTTGGTAGGTTTTGTACTCTTTACCATACAAAACTAAGTAACATCATGAGGAATGGAATTACCATAAGAAATATAAAACTTGTACAGCATTACTTGGGTTGTAGTCATGACACCTCATAAAAATACTTCAATTTACACACTGAATATAGATCATCGAGTGTTCACCAAAATTAGTACTGTACTTTCCTGCAAATGTATTTTACTAATGGAATCATATAATAAAAAGTGTAATTTGATGACCTACATTGACAAATTCTGTATAAATATAAATTTTGTAAACAACACAGTACATCTCTCCAGTTTGTTGATTCTTAACACATCAGTAATAATTAATTTTTGACACTTATGAGCAAAAAGCACTTACACTTAATACTGTAAAAGCCTGACAATCTTAACTATTTGTCATGGACTGAACCAGTACAGCATTAATCATTAGACTGCTAATAAAATATATGCTACTCTATTAAGTAATACAGTAATTAATTACAAATTCCCTTAACTTTCAGTCATTCATAATAGAGTATAAAGTATATAAAGCAAAAGGTGGAGAAAAACTGTGGAGAGGGTAGGAGGCAGCTAGAGGTAGACTGTCATACCATCACCACTATCATAGCCTGGGAAGGGGGGGATCTGTACCCAGATGTGAAGTATCCTAATCAAAATGCCTACTTATTGTGCCAAAGATACTTACTCTAAACAAACTTCCAATTTGTTGTTAGTTTGGAAATCCTATTACCAGTGATGACAGTCTCTAAAAGATTGTGCAGTGAGATATTTAGGCTTAGGAGCTTCAAAATTCAAGCTACCATCTGTTTATCCAACATGTTTCATTGGTTTCTTTCCTGTTTGCCAATATATAAAATAAGTATTTGTCACATGCTTAATACTGTACATGGTGAAGACATATAAATTTAAAATAAAGCTCTAACATTACATTTCTTTCCTGACTGACAGATGTACAGTAAAAGTCCTTCAATCCGGCCACCGATAATCTGAAAATCTCAATACAGTACTCTGAACTGAGGCTAAATTTTTTGAATTTTCTGGTCTATTATTGAATTTTTCTAGGCTTTATCTAAGGATTTGTCTGGCTTGAACTTGTTCTTGGACTTGGATGCACCTGCCTGCAACTATTCATCTACAATTCTATGCATTTCTGGTGAGTAAAACAATAACCCGTATCATTTTAAGTGTTTATTTAATGATCATGTATGCTCAAAATCACTAATTTCTGCTCAGGGGTGCCCCCTTCCTACCCCTATATACCCAGGGTAAACAGGAGGGGGGTAACAAACGAGTTCCACTCGTCTCTACCCCAGCTCCCAACCCTTCCACGTACCCCTACCCAACCCAACTTCCCTCTCGTCATTCTTAACTGGCAGTTACATCTCAAGCTGACCTCATACTTTACATAGTCACATTACTCATACACAAACATAAAAAACTATGATATGTTAAAAGTATGTAATATAACTATGAACAAGCTGCAGCAAGAAATTAATGCATTATAACGTTGACAGTACAACAAAAATTAACAACGGCCATCTCAGGACTCATGCGCTGTGTGTGTGTGTGTGTGTGTGTGTGTGTGTGTGTGTGTGTGTGTGTGTGTGTGTGTGTGTGAGTGAGAGAGAGAGAGAGAGAGAGAGAGAGAGAGAGAGAGAGAGAGAGAGAGAGAGAGAGAGAGAGAGAGCAAAGCAGTGCACCCAACACATGAGGCCTGAGATGGCTGTTGTTAACACTTTTGTTTTACTATCAACGTCATAAAGCATTACTTTCTTGTTGCAGTGTGTTGATTTATTATATACTTTTTACATATCCTAGTGTTCTATGTTTGTATTAACATTGGGACCAAGAGCATTAAGCATGAAATCAGCTTGAGATGTAACTGCTAGTTAAGAATGATGGGTGGGGGGTTGGGTTGGGTAGGGGTATGGGGGAGGGTTGGGAACTGCTACAAAGGCAGGTGGAGCTCTCATTTCGTCCCCCCTCCCCTCTTCCCTGGGTATACATGGGTATGAAGGGGGAACCCCTGGGCAGAAATCAGTGATCGTAAGTGTACATATTTCTAATGTTTTCAGAGGTCCCTCCCTATAGTCCAAAAAAAAACAATAGTCCGAAAGAACCTTGGTCCCCTACCATGCGGATTACAGGACTTTTACTGTATTTGGGACTTCAATAAATAGTAATATCTATGGTTTGAACTGTTTTTCACACATGCTCTGAGTGTTGTGTGCAGTTTCTATTCTCTCCCAAAATAGTAACATGATGCCCTATGTGTTAACTTTAATATGGCACCTTATTTGTGACACTCAGATACCTGTACTCTACTTAATGACTGAGGTAGAGCTTCAAGTTTACCTTCTGCCTTCATTAAAAACAAGAGACAGAGTAAAAGCATGGAAAATTATGAGGTGTTCAGGTCACTGGCTCTTCATGAAAAAAGTACCATTAAACTCTTCACACTGCCATTGTTACATAGATGTAGTGGAAGCAAACTATGAGTACAAAACATACATCTGACCTTAATCTAATACTGTTCTACTTGCTAATAACATTATATTAACAACTATCATAAATAAAAAATATTACTTTAAAAGCAATCATTACAGGGTACATGTAAACTACATGTAAGCATATGGCAAATAATGAACAGCGGTATATACAACAGACACATGGCTCAATCTCCTGAAATCTTTCAAGTAGTCAATCAAACACGACAAAGCATGAGGTATAACAATGAAGTAAGCAACAGATGACAAACAGAATACGTACTAAATTATCGCATCATGTACTCTATTGTAAACTGGCATATCAAATAATAAAAAAAGCCCTTCATTAGCACTGGTTTGGTACAGGAAATCCTCATCTAAAGTCCATAGTAAATTAAAGAAAATTGTCTATTAAGGATCCACTGCTACCAGTAAATGATAAACCAGTCTCCCTAGTTCACTGTACCAATTGTATTGAAAAATGTGATATTTTGAAATGCATCCCTGACTTATGAGGACTGCCTGTACAACAAGATAAATTACTTTTCATTACCACATGATCTTATCATTGGATTCAAAAACTACTCTTTCACTGAAGTAACAGCTAACAATTCATAATCTGGCAAATGGAAGGTTTACAGTGTGGTACTTTATTGTCAGCAACAGGAAGAACTTGTTGATCTGTAATGCAATTGGTACTGATTATTTTATTTTTAATCAATTACAGAATAAATAAAAAGAAAACCAGGCAATGGATTAGTGAAAACTGGGGCTAGAAGTACAGTACTGTAATTTCAAGGAAAAAGGTAGGGATACTTGGACCCAAGGAAGAAAGGAAGAAGCAGGAGGAAAACCAGATTTAAAGGTAAATGGATGTGTATGTATGCAGTGTATAGTCAGCCAAAAAAGTCCTGTCTTCGTTCCGAACCCCGTAAATATTCGAACAGATAAGTCGAAGCTGCAGGGATTGTTTCACAAGTCTGGCAACTGTGACAGACCAGACAGTGGTGGGGGTGAGTGGTTTGGGGGTGGAGGTGGGGTAGTGGAGGATGTGTGTGCTGTAGTTCTTGTTGGCAGTGTAGTCTAGCAATACACCGCAGAGTAAAGGTGCTAAATGTGATAATAAATCTGATTTAATACCTGTAAATAATGAAATAATGACTAGAACGTGTAGCCAAACATGCTTTAGCAGAATTGACGAGGTGCTACCCCACCATCTTCCTGCCACAACTAGCCACATACTCGTAACATTGGAATAAAAGACAGGCACTTGTGTCTTTACTCCATGTTTACCTCCTGAACATGATAGGATATATTACACACCATGTATGATGCGGCACAGAGGCATGCGGTACAGTAATATTGAGAAAATAATTTTGTTTCCACGAGTAGTTAGTGTTCTGGTAAAGGGATGCAGGAAACCTAGCCACAGATGTTATGCAAGGTCATGAAACAAAGATATACACCCACCAGAATACAGTCATAATCTTCACAGTCATTCAGTTATCGATACTGATCAACAGGCAATTGAGGGGAGGTTCATGTTATCACTAATAAACGCTATTTTATCTTATCAAAATCGTGATGTTTCATTCAATTCCAAACACTCATTATGAAACGTATTCCACTGTTATTCCGTTCTCTGAAGTATTGCAAGTATCAATGATGAACTAGACATGACAGCACATGAATATGAAACTGCAGTGTATTTTGATTACATGTAAACTGTGGTGTATTGCTATACTACACTGGCAACAATAACTACAGCACACACATTGTCCATTACCCCACCTCCACCCCCAAACCACTCATCCTCTCCATCGTCTGGTCTGACACAGTTGCCAGACTTGTGAAGCTATCACTGCAGCTTCGACGTATCTGTCAGAATGTTTACGGGGTTCGGAACGAAGACATGACTTTTTTGGCTGATTATACCAGCAGGCTAGCCCATGCCTGACATTGGTGGGCAGCTCAACAGTAAACACTCAAACAGTGCCATACAGGTCCTGACAGGTAACTGATCTGCCACTAGCCAATACTTCATGCACAGGAATAGGTGTGGAAAGTTTCTGCAATGTAGGGTGGGAGATCTATCCATCCATCCACCATCTAAGCCAGTATTGCCCACTGAGAAGCATAGCAGCCCGGGGCTAGGGAAGTTGAGGGTGACATTTAAGATGAGTGACCAGCCTCACTCATCCCTGAGTGACACTACATGAGCAGTAAACCCCAACCACTCCTTTGAGATAAACCTGCACAGGCTCAATCTGACTGGAATGTCTTAATTGCCCACTAAACCACCAGGCACCATAATTTGGTTATATGGTTACCACCCAGAGTAGTCAATGGTTTCCTGGTGTACAGGAAACCATTTGGCTTGTCACTCAGTGTAGAGTCACCTGCAGACAGAAAAGAGAGGAAAGAATGAAGAAAAGAAAGACAGAAGAGAGAGAGGAGAGGAAAGGGCAGGCACCTGAGAGCAGCACTACATCGAGTGAGTGAATGGTGAGCGCCCCCACCAACCACACATGGTGGGAGATGCATGTGGAAACTGTTGTAGTGCATGTGTGAGAATCTCTTTGTCATCCATGGAACCTTGTAGGGTATGAACATGTAAACTCACATAATATTATATAGTAATGAACTCTTTTAAATGTCATTTCCCAGTGGGATTGTCTCAAGATTGGAAGTGGTCGACAGACACTCTGATCAATGGAATAAATAAATGAAAAGTAATTCAGTTAGGGAGGTCAAAAAGTAAAAAATGTGAGGACAAGGTAATCAAAGTGTAAAATCTTTGGACTGTGGCAAATGGACATTACAGCTAAGAAAAACACTATGCACTTCAACAACAATCTTACTGCCCTTCTTATTCACCTAGCAACTGTTATTATTTACAATCACATGCTTGCTTATTGCCAGAGAGAATTACATATATCGTAACAACTTCAACCTGATGATTCATTTTATTCCTGCTACCTCCAGATGATTTTATTAAATTTAGTCAATTACTCTTGTATTTAAGGAGATGATGACATTACTGTTATTCCCCCAGGCTCTTCTGAACATGACCCTAATGGACTGCAGGCTGAATTTACCCTTGCAACACACCACCCTCCTTTCATGGGATAGGGCAGTGAAGGTGCCACCACAGAAAGGTGTTCACCTGCATGCAGAGGGAAGATGAAAGCTGCATCTTTTTTTTTTTTTTTTTATGCAAGGAAGAAGGAACCAAAGGCCACAGGCCTGCATACTGTTCCTTCCAAGAAAAAGCAAAAACAGTACAAAAGAGAGCCAAATTCAAGATCCGTTCAATTCGAGATACCTGGAGACACTGCGTTTGAAAGACTGGAGATCATAGGAAGTAGGAAATACAGACAGAGGAAGACAGTTCCAGAGTTGACCAGTTGCATAAATGAAGGACTGGGAGTAACGGTTAACTCTTGCATTAGAGAGTTGGACAGAAAAGGGATGAGAGTTTGTTGCTAGACGGGTACTACGGGCCCATCGTAGAGGTGGAGGGATGCAAGCAGACAGTTCAGAGGAACAGTGACCATTGAAGTAGCGATAGAAGAGAGATAAAGATGCAACAGTGCGGCGAAGAGACAAAAGTTGAAGGGAATCAGTAAGAGGAGGAGTCTATCCTAATTTGAGTGAAAGTGTCTGGAGATCACATCATTAATATAAAATACAGGTACACTGCCAATTTTTCAGCATCGGATGGGCCAACACCTCTCATACTCTGGACAAAATTACAAGAGGGCACACCCACCAGACTAGTTTACCGGACAGCCACAGATGGACTTGAGTGTAGCACATGCTCACTTGGATTGCTTACAGCATGTGTCTTCATGGTGATCCCTGTATTTTGTCTGAGTCTTAGCTTATTTTGCTGACATTTAACCCTAGCTATGGCTTCTAAGAAAGATGCAAGTGTAAGAAGTGGTGTCAAGCATAAACCAGTCTGTTTCAATACAGTCAAACCTCCTTGATCAAAGACAAAAACCAACACTATCCAAATAAAGCAAAAAATGTGAATAAACATAACTGATTAAGAGTCCACATGTCTGCACTCACTTTTTTGCCTAATACCCAAATAATAACCCCTAAAAAACTGGTGGGACTGGATCGGCAGTAATGTTTACACTGATTCTGCTTTTCTCGAACATGAATCAAATGACCCTTTTCTCTCATAATTCAGCATTGTTGTCGATATATTTTGTGTGTAAATATGAAATTCTCATGATTAACCATTCCTAACCATCAATTTCTGCTCTTGTGAATATGGCAGTTCTCATCCCACTTCCCTTTCTTTTAGTTAAGTTTACCCTGAAATACTAGGTTTTATCACCACTTCAGTTTATTCTGAATTACTACCACAGTCAAATCAAAGGCCTATTTCCATCACTGGTATCTACTGGGGCACTTTACGAGTGAGTGTGGCATGCATAAAGTGTAATTAGGTTTCAGGATTGTGGAAGTCAGTCACCATGAATCATGCTGTTACCATAGTAACCAACATGTACCTACTCAATGACCTCCCTTAAATGGCCACCTCTATCTTCACATACATTTTCACTCACCCATCTGGTCATCATTGTGTATTAACAGCTATCTGGGAGGATAGGCTGAATCAGTAGAGAGGTGGCCTGCAGTTCTAATGGACCCACGTTTGAATCCCGGCTGAGGCAGGGAACACTTTAAGGATATGAATTTCATAAAAGCAGACTTTACTGATCTATCAGAAGACCTGCTGACTTGTTGTAAAAATACCCCCAACTAACACCAATACAGCAGTCCTGTATGAGATAGCCCTATCATGTACTCAACAAAGACAGTGGGTGTTAGCACTGAAGTGGTGACATGTGGAGGTGTCTATGCAGAAGGACTACTGGGCCTTGGGAACAGGCTGTTAAGTCTATGCCCAGAGTTAAAAAAAAAAAAAAATGCTAAAAACAAAAATAATATATAAAGCATGAGCGTTTTTTAATGGTGTTAAGTGTAATGATAAAATTCTGTTGTTTACAGTTGTCAAAGACCCCCAACCCCCCACCCTCCATTTTAGCACTTTCACTGCAAGAAGAGGTCTTCTAAAACTCCCATGATTTTCTTCAATTTTTCATGTAGCTTAACCATGATCAATGCAATTTTACCTGCAATACTGAAGGTAATGCAATACTTCGGATTGCTATGATGAAACCAGCAATTAAGGTCTGACTGTACAGGGTATTGTAGAACTGTTGGAAAAACTGGACTGTGGTGTTCTTATGTAGAAGATGTGTGACATATAAGGTATTAGTTAGTCAACAATTTATGAAATAAAAGCAAAGGGAAAAAATATTAAAATTTATGCAGACAATGATTCAAAGAAGAAAGGTACCTCAGAAAAACTATGAAAGACGGTAAGAGAACTGAGCATGACTGAGAGATGATGGAATGGTTTTGACAGTGCACAGATGTTCCATAAAGAACTTATATTAGAACAGCAGGGTGATTACACTGAAGGACATTGGATCAAGGGTGTACTGTTGAATTATGTGTCAAGTGACCTCCATCAGTCTGGCAAAATGGTTAATCCGACAAGGCTCTGGAACCAGAGGGACCAAAAAATTGGCGGTGTATCTGTACATCACCTGATTCAAATATGAGGCATTAAATTCATAAGTATGCTGCAATTTCACCTGGTTATGTGGGAATACAAATTCTCTTGGTACCACATGTATTATACAGCCAAACCATTATGCATGGAAACCCTAGGATAGTTACATTATGGCTGAAGTACTGTTTATGATATGGTCCTTAGCCGGTACCTAAAATGAGATTATACAGTACATTCTTCATGCACTGAACATTAGAACTGCAGACATCCTCACTACACAGACTCCTCAGTAATGACAATTTCAGACAAATTCCTAAGTACACAATAACATCCCATTAAATCACAGCTGAGTCTAGTGCATGATTCCAGATATACTGACCACTAAACTGACACCATGATGAGTGCTAAACTTCTAATGGCATTGAGCACCAGTGATCATAAATCATTACCACAGTTACCCTTTACTACTTAGTGCAAACTCTCTAGTTCCACACATTCATTATGTCTGGAAACTGGCTGTGATAAACAATGATTCTATTCCCATTTCTTGAGGACATACACAGTAATCTAGCCAAAGTACTTTCAGTTATCAGTAAATGAATGGAGAATACACAAATAAAATGACACCTTATGCCCCTGACTGTGGAAGTTTCTCTAAGGTGGGTAAAGTTGCCTAGTGTTAGCTGGAATAAATTATGGAGTTTTTAATCCTTGGTCAAAATGAAACAGATAGTTTTTAACTTTCTCTGCTGTGGTGGGCTTCTTTGAGCTGAAGAATCACTAAACATTAGACAGAACAAATTTTCCGGCCAGAGGGTGCAATGGAAGTGAGGAAGTTTTCTTAACACAACTAGAGTACTGAAAATGCAAAAAATTATCATGGATCAGCATGCTGTACCCATATGCTTATGGCAATAAATTTTTTTCAAATCTTTTGTCGTTTCCATATAAGAAACCTAGTACTTAGTTCAGTACAACAATCCAAAGATTATAGGCATTATATGCTCTTTTCACCTATGAGAGCTAACTGTGTGTGTGTGTTCTTACCTAATTGTTCTTACCTATTTGTATCTTTACAGGAATGAGTCAAGCTCGTACTGTCCCGTGTCTTAAACCATTTTCATCATACATCTCCTTAAATTTTTGAATTGTTTTGGCACACACTATATTGTTCGGTAGTGCATTCCACTGATCAACTGCCCTGTTTGGGAAACTAAATTTCCTTAAATCTTTATCACCTCTCTTTTTATGCAGTTTTTTGCAGTGTCCTCTTGCTGATGCTACCCCATAGGTTATATATTCCTTTATGTCTATTTTCTCCTTCCCTGATATGCATTATATACCATAATCATGTCTCCTCTTTTCCTTCTTTCCTGTAGTGTTGGCAGATTTAGTTTTTCTAGTCTTTCTTCATAACTTAAATCCCTTAAGCTTGGTACCCATCTTGTAGCAGCCCTTTGAACATTTTCAACCTTATCTATGTGTTTCTTGAGATGGGGATTCCAGACTACTGATGCATACTCCAGGGTTGGTCTAATGAAGGATATTATTATCTTCCTCAGCATGTCTTCATTTATGTATGTGAATGCTATTCTCATATTTGCAAACAGTGTATATATGTTCTGTGTGTGTGTGTGTGTGTGTGTATTCTTACATAATTGTATCTTTACACGAATAAGTCAAGCTCGTTCTGTCCCGTGTTTTAAACCATTTTTATCATAAATATCCTTAAATTAATTGTTTTGGCACATACTGTACTATTTCATTCAATAGCTCATTCCACTGATTAACTGCCCTATTCGGGAAATTGAATTTCCTTACATCTTTATCACCTCTCTTTTCATGTAGTTTTTTGCAGTCCTCTTGATGATCCTTCCCCAAAGGTTATATACTCATTTATGTCCATTTTCTCTTTCCCTGAGATGCATTAATATGGCAAAATCATGTCTCATCTTTTCCATCTCTCCTGCAGTGCTGGTAAACTCAATTTTTCTAGTGTTTCTTCATAGCCTAGATCCCTTAAGCTTGGTATCCATCTTGTAGTGGCCCTTTGTACTTTTTCACTCTTATCTATGTGTTTTTTGAGATGAGGATTCCAGACTACTGATGCATACCCAAGGGTTGGTCTGATGAATGATGTTATCTTTCTCAGCATGTCTTCATTTATATATGTGAATGCTGTTCTCATATCAACAAGCAGTGTATATATGTTCCATACCTTCTCACTGATGTGTTCAGACGACGATAGTCCGTTACTGATAATCACTCCTAGGTCCTTCTCCCTTTGTGATATGTGTAGTTAAACTTCCTAATTTATAATCCCATTTTGGTCTTTTTTCACTTTTACCAAATGTAAGTACATGACACTTGTCCCCACTGAATTCCATTTGACATTTATTGCTCCATTCATGAAGTTTATTTAATTCTTTATATGTGTGTGTGTTGTGTTTTTCTTTGATGATGTTAGTAAAAATACAGTAAGTCTTCACTGTATGTTACCATTCATATGTCATTTTTTATGCTGTTAATTCTTCAGTAATTTACAGCACAGAAATCTTGCTGATTAAAATTTCACAGGAGTTAGCAGTTCTCCCAGTTTACAGGAAAAAAAACTGATACTCTAGAGCAGTGGTTCTTAACCTTTTTACTATCACGCCCCCCCCCCCCCTAGTAGTTGGTCCTTCCCTCCACGCCCCCTTCGCACCTTCAACCAAATTGATAAAATTCCCTCCTAGATTTTAAAGAAAAACTGAAAATAATGGTTGTTTTTAGACTTTTTATTGAGCATGAATTCTGTGCAAACAATATACCCATCATATTTAATGAACTTACTTTCTAATTTAGTGAGATACTTGACTCTGCTTCTTAGCTACCAGATCTTGAATGCGTGGTCGAATCCCAGAGTGCAAAACGTAAGTCCTCTTCATTCAGCTGGTTTCTGCACTTGGTCTTGACAGCAACGAACATGGAAAATGCAGCTTCACAAAGATACGTGGATCCAAACATTGTCAAAATTTGAGGAGCTTGATGTGAGATCAGAGGGTAAACAGGACGTTACTTGACCCAGAACGTCGCAAGATTCAGTACTTTAAAGTCTTCCTCAGCTCAGCTGAGGAGTTGAATTTTAACTCAAGAAACTCCTCTTGCACTTCATCCGAAACATCAGCTGCTTCACATTGAAATGGGTAACTGATGAATTTCCAAGCTTCAGGCTTCTCATCTATATCTGGGAAATATCTGATGAATTCTACTTTCAAGTCAGTCAGATGAGTGACTGATTCTTTAACTCAGAATCAAGGTAATTGTGAATGAGAGCGGAATCCAAATTACTTAAACTGGCTGTATTTCCATACTGAATTCGACATTTCCAGAGATCGAGTTTGGCCGTGACGGCTCGAATGGTGTCGTGGTGCATGATGATGTTTTCCCCATGTAGTTTAACGTTGATTACATTCAGCACTTATTAAGAAACAAATCAACGTGATCATAAACACATCACCATAACCACCACGTGATTTTAAGCAGCACCAACTACTCATAAAATACAATCAGAATTCAAAACTTGCAAATAACAGAGTAGCACATGCGTGTTCACAATTCACCAATAAACTTTAGGGCAGCGTATATAACAACTGAGATAAAACAGTTGTGGGAGGCAACTGACACTGATGGCCTGGTAACATATGAGGACATAAATTTAATGGGTACAGAAAATAGTAAGCCTACTTGCGTACAGAAACAAAAATTTGTAAAGGCGATACTTTTGCATTTTTTCATAATCATCTCGATATTAGCCACGCTCTTGTTCAGAGAATTAAAAATATAATACAGTAAAACCTCGATATAACGGACTTCAGTAGACCGGAATTCACTTTTATCGGACTCGAGGAGCTACCAGACTAAACTCCTATATATCGGAAAAAGTCCGATATAGCCAGAAAGCAGTCCGGACTGCCTGACAACTTCAGCTATGTTCACCACAATAAGACAAGTAAAAGACATGTTTTTCAGTGCACAGTACAGTATTATCATACCATTTGATTAATGTAGTGAAGGTATGACACAGTACAATACTGCAATGGTGGTGAAAACCACCAATGCAATCCGGAATAATGTCTGATATATCGGAAAAAGTCCAGATTAGCAGGGGTAAGTCCGGATGTCACTTTTATCAGAAAATCGCTTATTTCGGATTGACCTGAGCCCCAATTAGTCCGTTATAGTGAGGTCTTACTGTACGAGAAATTCCTACTTTTCCCCCCGTGCTCGCGCCCTCTCTGGAAATTACTCACGCCCCCCAGGTTAAGAACCTCCCCCTATGGGGGTGCGCCCCCCAGGTTAAGAACCTCCCCCTAGGGGGGTGTGCCCCCCAGGTTAAGAACCTCTGCTCTAGAGCATCCCCCACATACGAGTATAACAAGGACCACATACGCAAAATGAGGCATCATAAACGATGACAATGTTATACTGCATAAATGGTCCCTAAAAAACACCTGGCACCTGCTTTTCCATGGATATACAATAACATGAGACAAACTGTCAATGTACAGTACTTGGTCATGATTAGTATTATCCTCAGCTGCATCTACTGTCTGCTCTGAGGTCTTATTGATGGTGAAATACTACATGATATTTATAAATAATGTTGTGGTGGATAGGGGTGCCCATCATCCACTCACTCAATGTAAGGATGCCTTGTGGTCTCTACACTGAGTGACAAGGCAAACGGTTTCTGGTACCAAGGAAACCACGCTGGGTGGTAACCTTATAACCGGGTTTTTGGCCGGGTTAAGTGTCCCTCAGATTCCCCTATCCAAAATCACTTAATGATGGCAGAATGAAGATGAATGATTTGTGGTGATAATAAGAAATAAAAAGTATACTGGTATCAAAAGTTTTTCTAAAATATGTGATTTTACAACATTCACTACACTTGCAGTATATAGGCCTTTCAAAAAATCATATCAAGATGAGATGAAGAATTCAAGGTAACTGAAACTGAATGTGAGTTTTTACTGTACAGTACTACTAACCACAAATCACTGATAAATATGGTCCCAGTGCAAACAAAGTGTACAGTCAAAATGTTGTCAGTGATGTACTGAAAATTTGAGGATACTTAAATCACTGAAGGGCTGGATCCTCATGGTTATGGTTCTTGTCAGGTCTGGGTGGCTTCTTTGGTGGGTCGTCTGTTGGCGATGGCAGCTCCAGGGGGAAATTCGGCAAACCCTACATACACCACAAGCACTTATACAAGGCAATCAGTACTGCTAACTACAAGTACAATCATGACATTCTTGCATCTCTTTCTCACACATATTCATTCATATTCTCTCTCTCTCTCTCTGCAACTAAATTATAAATCTGCTATATTTAAAGCTTACTACTTTCTATGTTTATATATTACATAAGAAGGGTTTGCAATACAGAATATGAAATGCATGAGTATTACAGAAAATGTGAGATGCGACTGACCTTGCAGGAGTTTAATGCAGAAGTGCTAAGTCTGAAAACTGTATCACTACTGTCATGGTCACGCTGTTTGGCAGGCAGTGGTGGCCGCTCGTCCTCATACACAGAGTCAGTTGTAGTGCTGGCTGTTAAGTTACAAAAGCACACTAAACTGTTTTGTGACAGTTGGTACACTTGGGTACAATCTGGTTTCATTATATAACTATTCATTATATGACAAACTGCTAGAATGATAAGTGGGTGATTCTACACTGAGTGACAAGTCAAATGGTTCCCTGTACACCAGGAAACCACTTACTATGCTGTGTGGTAACCATATAACCAAATTAGGGCACCTGGTGGTTCAGTGGGTAACTGAGGTGCTCTCAGTCGGATTGACCCAGTGAAGGTTTACATCCACGGGGTGATTGGGGTTTATTGCTCACGTAATGCCATTCAGGGATGTGTGAAGCTGGTCACTCTCATCTTAAATGTCAGGACCAACTTGCCTAGCCCCGGGCTCCTACGCTCCTCTGTGGGGCAACATAGGTTTGGATAATGAATGATAAGTAAGACATATCATTTTGTGAAATAATGTAAAAAATTGGTAGCAATTTCATTTAAATGATATTTTCGATGGCCACCTCCATGAATCTCAACTCTGGAACTGTCTCCCTCTGTCTGTATTCCCTGCTTCCTATGATCTCCAATCTTTCAAACGCAGTGTGTCCAGGCATCTTGAAATGAATGAATCTTGAATTTGGCTCTCTTTTGTATTGTTTTTACTTTTTCTTGGAAGGAATAGTATGCGGGCCCTGGCCTTTGGTTCCTTCTTCCTTGCATTAAAAAAAAAAAGATGCAGTGATGCACACATGCCGACAGTTATCAGAGCCAAGGTGGCTGCCCAGTGTTTAAATTATCTGTGATCATCTGCCTTTCAATCTATTTTCTACATGAAAAGCCATTAAAACACAACTGCAACTCCATAATAACAGTGCAAATGTGTAACAAATAATGCAGTGTGATATTAAGTAAAGTGATCCCTTTCTGTGTCTGAAATACTGAAACTTGTGACTTGGAAACTGTCAACCTTACATAACCACCTTCTCCTTGACAAGCCTCCAGTCAGTTGACTGAAGCAAGATGGCCTCCCAGTGTTTACATTTGCTGTAACTGTCTGCCTTTCTCTCCATTTTGTGCATGAAAGGATGCTGAAACACCAATGATTGCACTAAATAATAGAGCAAGTGCTTAACAAATAATGCAGTGTGTGATATTAAGGGGCATCTGCCTTCTTAGTGTAATAAGAAAAGTAGGATACTTATTGACAGAGTTAGGGAAATCAACAGAGGAATTAGTTGGAGAAGAACAGGGAGGTTTTAGGAAGGGAAGAAGTTGTGTAGTGGAAAAGTTTCTAGAGAAGGGAAAGTTGTATGTGGCATTCCTGGATTTGGAGAAACCATATGACAGGGTGGATAGACAAGGATTGTGGAAAGTATCAAAAGTGTAAAAGAACTGCGCAGAGCTCTCAAGAACAAGAGTTACTGATTCAGTGTATGGATGGACAAGAGGCCTTCCAAGACATAAGGTAACATGGTGAAAGGACGAAGGTGTAGACCCAACAGTTACGAAGAATGGAGTAGATGGGAAGTTGTTGAAGGCTGTGAAGAGTATGTATGAGGGTGCTAAGGCTGCAGTGTATGTGGATGGTGAACTGAGTGAATTTTTCCAACTGAAGGTTGGAGTGAAACAAGGATGTGTCAAGTCTCCATGGCTGTTCAATCTGTATATGGATGGGGTTATAAAAGAGATACAAGGTCGGGCAGTGGATGTTGGAGCGGCCCTAGTGAGAGAGGGCAGTGTTTGGAAACTACCTGTACTGTTGTTTGCAGATGATACTGCGTTGTTGAGTGAAGACAAAGGGGAGCTGCAAGGCTTGGTAGATGAGTTTGGGAAAGTGTGTAAGAAACGGAATCTAAAGGTGAATGTAGGGAAGAGTAAAGTGATGGTCTTCGAGAGAAGTGAAGTCAGTGAATGTACAGTGAGATTGGATGGGGAGGATATGGAGAATGTGAGTGCATTTAAATTTAAGTACCTGGGTAGTGTGATGACTACGGATGGAAGTCTGGAGGGTAAAGTGCTTGAAAGGATGCAGCAGGGAAGAAAGGTTGCTGGTTCCTTGAAAGCAGTGATAAGAAACAGGGAAGTGAGCATGGAAGTGAAAAAGCTACTACATGACAGTATTGTGATACCAACTCTAACATATGGAAGTGAAGCCTGGACCCTGCTGGAGGGACAGAAGTCAAGAGTGACAGCAGTGGAAATGAGTTATTTGAGAGGAGCATGTGGAGTCACATGGAGAGACAGACTGACAAATGAGGAAGTGAAGGAGTGTTGTGGTGTGGATGTGGATGTGATAGGAAGCATTAGGAGAAACACATTAAGGTAGTTTGGCCATGTGGAGAGGATGGAGAGTGAGAGACTGACGAGGAGAGTGTATGTGAGTGAGGTGGAGGGGGGGGAGGGAGGGGGAGGCCAAGGATGAGGTGGAGGGATGGAAAGGAGAGGTATATGAGAGAGGGGGGGGGGTGAGCTGGGAGAAGGGAAGTGAAATGGCAGGGGACAGAGCAACATGGAGCAATTTGTTTGTGGCCACCCCTTACGGGATTAAGGCGTCTGGCAATAGATTGATACCTTTTTGTGTTGAGTGATCGTTAAGGCCCTCTAACTGTCCCCCCAGCTTGGGGGGGGGGGGGCATTTTAGGTTTTGTGGTCAAGGTCACCTTCCCTAACTCCACTGAACCTATGTTATATCAACCTCGCTATGCAATAAATCATTGTGCGATAGGCCTTCACTTGATGCTGCGCTGATCACATAACAAGACCAAACTGTATTTTATCAAAACTAACCCCTTATGATACTGCTCAACTAAGAGAAATTGTAGCAGTCAAAAGCCTAAAAACTATCCAGAGCAATCGTTTCTCTGCAGAATGCATAAGATGTCACTGGGAAATTTATTTGGGTAAACACCAGACAAATTATTTTCAGACAGAAGAAATCCTACCATCTATGGGGTTATATGATGATAGGTTTACTGGTAATTTAAGTTCATTACATGTTGTGGAAAGAAGGCAGGAGGCAAAACATAGGTACTAATTAAATGGTTGACTCTTCACATGCTTCTGTAATCATGGTCATTAATCCCTTTTCATTCATTCATTCATTCATCATCTCATCTTGTGTTTCCCCAAGAGAAGCACTGAAGCCTGGGGCTGGGCAAATTGGTCCTAATTTTTAAGATGAGAGTGATCAGCCTCACTCATCACTGAGTGGCATTATGTGAGCAATACACCCCAAACCATCCCTCGGATATAAACTTGCACAGGCTCAAACTGATTGGAGCACCTTAATTACCCACTAAACCACCAAGTGAAATAATTTGGTTATATGGTTACCATCCAGCATTGTACAGTCCTTCCTCCAATTTTGCGAGAATATGGTTGACAAAAACCCTCACAAAATCAAAATTCGCAAAATTGAAACGATTAAATATATGAAATAATGGCAAATTGGTCGACACCACCCCCAGGTAAGCACTTTTTCCCACTCTTTCTCTCGACTCTACCTCTTAATTTTACGATGATAAATGAAACAAACATGAACTGATGTACTGTACAGTAATATTAATAAGAAAACATCATAGGTAAAAAACATTAAAAAAAAAAATGCATTTACACTGATGTGAAGACTGGCATGGTGTACGTGACTGGTAGCGGGGCAAGCCTTGGGTGCAGCTACTGTTGCCCCGCAGGGCCTACGTCATCACAATCACTGTCAGCAGATATTTCCACATCTTGCTGTGTTTTTTCTGCCTCTCTCATGAATCCCTCGAAGTCAGAATCATCACTGGGGTCATCAGAATCAAAAAGGTCAGGGAAGCTAGGATCGCTGGCTGCTTGGGAAGGGGTGGCAGGACGGCTGGTCGATGGGCAGGGTCTCTTGGGGTTCTCATGAATTTTGTGATTAGAGACTGCTTCCTCTTGTTAACCCCATCTCTGTGGACGTCAGCATAAAAGCGAAGGGCCCTGTCAACACCGTGGCATGCTTCCTGAGCCCTAAATTGGTCACATTTGTAGCTCACAATGGTTTCTTTCAGCTGGTCAATGATGGCAAGGATATTGGCCAGGTTATGCATCGTTAATTATCAGCATAGATGTGGTTGTGTTAAAAAATACATGACTTTTGGAACTACCTCGCAAAATTGGTGAATCGCAAAGTTAAAATTTGCGAAGTTGAAGGATGTACTGTATAGGAAACCATTTGGCTCGTCACTCAGTGGAGAGCCACCTGTACACAGAAGGAAGAGGAAGCAATGAAGGAAAGAACGACATACGAGGAAAGAAGGAAAAAAGGAAGGAAGAAAGGAAAGGGCAGTCAACTGATAGCAGCACTGCATCAAGTGAGTGGATGGTGAAAGCCCCCACCTATTTATCCTTTTAACAAGGATACATGCTGGACAGGAAACCTTCACACCGATACAATAATCTCTCTATTTCCTCCTATCCCTTCAAAGGAGTGTGGTGGACTGTTGGAGGGTAACTTTAGCTTGCAGTCCACAAAGTTTACATTTCAGATGAGCCTGGGTCAACAACATCCACTTGAGGAGATATTATTTTCTTACTCTTGCAACCTCCAAATACAGTAAAACCTCGATATAACAGACTTCAATAGACCAGAATTCGCTTTTATCGGACTCGAGGAGCTACCAGACTAAATTCCTATACAGTATATCGGAAAAAGACCGACAGAGCCAGAAGCAGTCTGGACTGCCTGACCACTTCAGTTATGTTTACCACAATAAGGTAAATAAAAGACATGTTTATCAGTGTATAGTACAGTATCATTATACCATTTGATTAATGTAGTGAAGATATAACACAGTACGGTACTGCAATGGTAGTGAAAACAGTTCAAAAACCACTGGTACAATCCGGACTAATGTCTGATACATCGGAAAAAGTCCGGATTAGCAGGGGAAAGTCCGGATGTCGCTTTTATCGGAATTTCGCATTTTTCAGAATGGCTTGGGCCCCAATTAGTCCATTATAGTGAGGTCTTACAGTAATTTCAAAGTAATGAAATAAGAAGCTAACCCTTATGACTGTTAGTTAACTTATGACAATCTCTTACATCGGGACCCCATCACTCTGAGGACGTTTTGTTGACAATATTCTATTCCTGCTACCATCAGATGATTTTCTTAAGCTTAAGAAAGAGACTTTGAGCTTAAAGGGTTGGATAAAGTCCACATTAACCAGCCCACAGTAAACTGCCTTTCCTAGTTGAGTGAAATTATCTGGTGGTAGTGAGAAAGGTTTATATGGTTTCAATGTGGCATAAAGGAGCTACTGTCTACTACTGCATAGGTAAAAACAATATCAAGTATTTTGTTGCTGAGTTCTAATCTAAAGACAGTCTTTTTTTATGTTCTTTTTTGTCCCCAAGGCCAAAGTAGATGAAAAACAGCTACCAATTTTTCATCTGGTCACTCATTCTGATATTCTGTTTTGTTATCCAATCCACACACAAACACACACACACAAAATCCACTGCTACCTCTACAGCTAATAAAGACATAACATTTCCACCCAACTGAAAAGTGCCATTTATATGGAAAAAGTTATTTTGGGACACATCACATACAATGACTTAGTACATTTAAATAATACTTAATTAAAAGTACACACAACGAACAACAACTGACCTAGACTCTCACGCGACCCCAGTGAGGGGGAGGGTGTGGCTGGGGGTGAGGTGAGCGTTAGGGAGCAGGGGCGTGATGACAGTGTATCAACAGTGTCCAGCCGCTTGGGACGACGAGGTGTTAACTGTCAAGAACACACACACGTTAATTATTTGCTTACTGTATACCTTACGCATAACCCCCTCCTCTTCATCATTATCATCATCATAATCATCATCATCATCATCATATTAATCTCTTTTCCCTCCTAAGGATAGGGTGAAATAGGGTCCAGGAAACAAAGAGAGAAAATACAAAAGAAGGAGAACTAACAACAGCATGCCCAAAAATAAAAAGAAATTAACAGAACAATTACTGTTGTAATAATATTTTGATGATGTTCAGTCAAACCTTACTACTGTATATCATACTAACTGGAGGGAGAATCAAGTCACAAAAACAGTAAGATATCTGCAAACTTTCCATGTATCCAAGTTTCTCCGTGTATAGAAAAAGTACAGTATATTCCAATGGCTGGAAAACTCTGGTGTGGATATGTGGGATCAACTGTCAAGTATTTATATAAAAATAATGCTCGATACAAGCATATAGTAAATAATGAATCTGGCTATGTGTTCATTCACTAAATTATTAGATGAGAATGCCAGTGCTTTAGTGGACATCTGTGCTGGGAGGGGGTTGGTGATAGCTATTACCCTCTTCAGGCACAAAATAATCCATAGGTACACGTGGTGAGTGATGAGAAGGGTGGATGGTGAACTGAATGAACGGAAGGCAATGACTGATTGTGTGTGTGTGGATGAAAGGATGAGAAGGTGTGTAATGGATGCAAGAGTACATAGAGGTTCGGGGAGTGGACTTTTGGACCACCACTTGGTGGTGGTCAGATTCAAAGTCCAAACAAAATGGAGAAACAGATGAAGGGATGGACAGGAGGAAGCAGTTCTTACAAGGACGGTAGAAAAGTTACAAGAGAATGGAAAAAAGTCAGAATATAAAAGGGAAGTGGAGGAGCGACTGGGTAAATATAGACTGGAGCAGGTGGGGGACGTGGAAGGTGTGTGCAAGATATTCACAGAAGAAATCTGTGCAGCATGTGAGGTGGTGTGTGGGGTGAAGAGAAGATGAAAGGGGGTTCAGGGAATAGCATGGTGAACTGAAGAGGTGAGAGAGGCTGTGGCACAAAAGAAGAAAGCATATAGTTATTGGATTAGGAACAGGGGCGTCGAAGAGGTTGAGAGACGGAAGAGAGAGTTATATGCATAGAGGAGGAGAGAGGTGAAAAGATTAGTAAAGACGGCGTCACACTAGACCAAAAGTGGCTAACATGCGAGCAGCTTTTGCGAGGCAAAACAGCTAGCAGAGTCGAGTGTCCGTCACACTCGTATGTTCCTGTGAGCCGAAACGGCTAACAGTGTCGTCTGCCTAGGCGCCCCGTGGGCATTTGTAAACAAACCACCACGGAGTACCCACTCCCTTTTCCTCAGTTTCTGTAACCGCTTCACATACTTGAGCAACTCCAGAGCCACAAAGCAGTCTACTAGAGTTGTCCTTGCTGCAGGATCCATATCGAAATCTGATTTCTACTTGTTGTTTGGAGGCAAAGCAGACAGCCTCCGCGGCTGGTCACCCGAGTGTCCGAATATTTATTTCAGGTTACAAGAAAAAAAATAAAAATGAATAAAAACCACAAGAATTAAATTGTATTTACTTCACAAATTTAGTTTAAGTTTCCTTCTATGAATAACAGAATATTTTCTCACCGATTACAAAATTAACATAGGCTCATTTGAGTTCCAATCCCACCAACAAGCTGTGAGCAAAAATTGTTATCCATTTCGCATCGCAAGCGAAATCTCGCTCACTGTGAGTCAGTTTGGCAAGCGACTCACAAAACTGGCTCGCATGTTAGCCACTTTTGTCCCAGTGTGATGGCAGCTTAAGAGAGAGTAAGAAGTGAGTGGATGAGGAATTTGGAAGGAATTTGAGTGCAAAGTGGAGGGAATGTAAGAAAATGTTCTGGAAAGAGGTAAAGAGAGTTAGACAGGGTGCCAAAGAAGTTAGCTGGGGAGTGAAAGATAAAAATGGTAGATTACTAGTGGAGAAGGGAGAAAAAGTGAACAGATGGAGAGAACACTTTAGTGAATTGTTGAACATAGAGAATGAAAGTAATGCAAGTATAAGTCGCTGGGGAATGGCTGGGAGAAGGAGGGATGTGGGAAGAGAGGAAAAAATCATTAGGATGGAAGTTGTGGAAGCAATGAAGAAAGTTAAAATGGGGAAAGCCCCAGGAATTGATGGAGTGTGTGGTGTACTGCTGAAGTATGGGGGAGAGATAGTAATAGAATGGATGTGGAAGGTGTGCAGATTGGCCTGAGAGGAAGGTAGAGATCCGGAGGATTGGAAGTCAGGTATAATTATTCCCCTGTACAAAAGAAAAGCGGAAAAAGAAGTGTATGGTAATCATGGGGGCATTTGCCATGTTAGTGTAATAAGAAAAGTATATGGTAGGATACTTATTGACAGAGCTAGGGAAATAACCGAGGAATTAGTTGGAGAAGAACAAGGAGGCTTTAGGAAGGGAAGAGGTTGTGTATATCAGATATTCATTCTAAGCTGAGATCTTTAGTAGATAAATTTCTAGCAAAGGGAAAGAAGTTGTATGCAGCCTTCATAGATTTGGAGAAAGCATATGACAGGGTGGATAGACAAGAATTGTGGAAAGTATTAACCTCTTAACCCCGGGGTTGTCAGAGGCGCGCCATGCCCATCCCGCGGGGCAAATCCGCGCTTCGACTGACTTTTTAAAAATATTTGCCAAAAATCAGTTATTAGCCCTAGAATATTATAATTACATATGCGTAAGGCATATGCCTTCAGCTTTCTCCTGGGATGTTTTTTTTAACACTCGTCGACTACCGTAGGACTTGTGGAAACTTCTGAAGTTGGGTAACAGTCTCCACTTTACACTTCCTGACATCCCGTAATATGAATACCACTGCCTGATATTATCACTAGAAACACTATTCAATGTTTTCCAAGTAGTTTGGAATCCATACTCCAAAAAAAAAAACACTTTGAAAGCAATGTAAAATACGCGCGCGTATGAGCCTCCCACTCACGCTAATTCGCCACTCATATTCTGTCATTTCTTATTCATATACACACTCACACTTTATTACTTCTAGTACTTTATTACACTTATATATATATCTACAGTCCTTTGCTGCTTCCAACACGATGTTTAGTAGGGGTAGAGGTCACAGGGCCTTTTATAATGGGCGCAAAAGGGGCGGAAATGGAGGGGCGCGACTGCGACCTTATTCCACGTTGAAGGACGATAGTGAACTGAATATGTACGTATCTCAGTAGCCAAGAGTTGAAAATGTCAGCTGCTAAGGTATGTGCTAAGAAATAAGTTGTAGGAAATCTAGACAATACATTATAAATTAGGTAGTTCCAGGTGAATATAAATATCACTCAGGCTTCTCCCTTCCTTTCTTATATACATTTATATTACGAGAATAGCTCATACGGCATATTTCACGGGGAAAAAAGCAGGGGAAATTAGCGAACGAGTGCAGGTCGGATGTTACTAAGCGATAATTAGCCAATTCCAGGTGTATGGCACAATCAATTACCTTATTTTTTAAAAATATATATTATTTTGTATAAGAATAGGACATAGGACTCATTTCAATGGACGAAATCAGTGGAAAAATCCGGGGAAGATTTACGTAGTGCAGAGCGGCTGAGCAGACAACAGGAGAGGGTAATGGAGGGGAGGTAGGGAGGGGAGTCTAGAATGGGGGGAAAGTGGCTAAACTGTCAACAATGGATGGGAGTACTGATGACATTAGCAGCTCTGACTCTTGTTGGACATTGGCAGTGCTGATAGAAGATACAAGTCACCACCTGAAAGCCCGGGAGAATTCAAAACAACACAAAATCACAAAAGTGTCGCCCCGTGGTATGATCCATTGCGCCCGAGCGCCACGGAAGTGACGACCTGCGGTTAAGGGGTTAAGAATATATGGAGTAGATGGGAAGTTGTTGAAGGCCGAGTATGCATGAAGGTGCTAATGCTGCAGTGCGTGTGGGTGGTGAACTGAGTGAATTTTTCCATTTGAAGGTTGGAGTGAAACAAGGATGTGTCATGTCTCCATGGCTGTTCAATCTGTATATGGATGGGGTTATAAAAGAGATACAAGGTAGGGCAGTGGATGTTGGAGTGGCCCTAGTGAGAGAGGGAAGTGCTTGGAAACTCCCTGTACTGTTGTTTGCAGATGATACTGTGTTGTTAAGTGAAGACGAAGGGGAGCTGCAAGGCTTGGTAGGTGAGTTTGGGAGAGTGTGTAAGAAACGGAATCTAAAGGTGAGTGTAGGGAAGAGTAAAGTGATGGTCTTCGAGAGAAGTGAAGTCAGTGAATGAACAGTGAGATTGGATGGGGAGGATATGGAGAATGTAAGTGCATTTAAGTACCTGGGCAGTGTGATGAGTAAGGATGTAAGTTTAGAGGGTGAAGTGCTTGAAAAGGTATAGCTGGGAAGAAAGGTTGCTGGTTCCTTGAAAGCAGTGATAAGAAACAGGGAAGTGAGCTTGGAAGTGAAAAAGCTACTACATGACAGTATTGTGATAACAACTCTAACATATGGAAGTGAAGCTTGGACCCTCTTGGAGGGACAGAAGTCAAGAGTGAGAGTAGTGGAAGAGTTATCTGAGAGGAGCATGTCGAGTCACATGGAAAGAGACTGACAAACGAGGAAGTTAAGGAGCGCTGTGGTGTGGATGTGATAGGAAGCATTAGAAGAAACACATTAAGGTGGTTTGGCCATGTGGAGAGTATGGAGAGTGAGAGACTGATGAGGAGAGTTTATGTGAGTGAAATGGAGGGGGGGAGAGGGAGGGGGAGGCCGAGGATGAGATGGAGGGATGGAGTGGAGAGGTATATGAGAGAGGAGGGTGTGAGCTGGGAACAGGGCAGTGAAATGGCAGGGGACAGAGCGACATGGAGGCGATTCGTTTGTGACCACCCCTTATGGGACTGAGGCATCTGGCAATAGATAGATAGATAGACAGAGTTTTTAAGAAGTTTTATAAGACTGAATCTTCTGAAGAAGTATCGCAGTTTTGAAGTGAGGGAGAATTGTGGAGGTTTGGTTCCTGGATGGACAACACATCTGCATTTCTCCACCCTGTTAACAGAAGCTTTATAGTACGCTCCAAATCACTCTGGTATAGTATTTGGATATGGTATATGGTGGCCACCTAGCACTGTAAATGGTTTCCAGGGTTACAGAAAATTGATGGGCAGCAGGTGGTGATGACCATCATCCATTCATTTGATGTAGTGCTGCCTCTGTTTTCCTTCACCTTTAGCATTCTTTTTCTGTATCAGCCCTCTTTTCTTCCTATTTCTGTAACACCAGTTGAACAGGGCGGTACTCCCAAGGTGGATGGCAGCTGGTGACAGCGAGAATGGGAGCTCCCGTTTCACCAGCCCTCAGGACCTGATCCTGACCATCTCCCTTTGCTGAACATTTTCAGTGCTTTCATTTACACAAAGAGCAGGCCAGCATAATCTCTTAATACCTCTACCTTCAACTGTCTACACCACACTACATGCACATAAGATATCACACCTTCTATTTCCATTCCATTTAGCAATGGCCACTGCATTAACATCAGCAAATGAGGTGGTATCTTGGATTGCCACCACCAGCAAGGTAGGGCTAGCAGCACAGGATCCTCCCAGCTGCCATCAAGCACCTGTGCCAGCAGTGACTGCTGCAAATTCCAATCATGCTCATCAACAGAGAAGTGCAGGAGCGGCCTTAATCTTCACCAATATCCGTGGTCTCAGTACCAATATGAATTCAGTTCATTTTGTACCAACAATCCGTATTCCCTCTAGCCCAGTTCCTCACACAACCCCAAATCTCTTCTTCTACCAAAATATCCCCATTTTGTTTTCCTGGTTACCGTCTCCTCACAAACTTCCGTAACAAGGGTGGCACCTGTTGTTATATCAAATATGAATTTGCTGCTGACACTGTTTTAAACTCCACTTCAAGTAATTTTGATTACTCACTGTATAAACTAAATTATCTAATTATTACTAAACATACAGTATGCGCGGAAAGTGTTGATGCCATCTTAAAAAAAGAAAACATTCTTGTGGTTAGCAAGGAGAAACAAAAAAATTAACACTCACCATTGAATTTAGTATTTACTGGCATTTCCCTTCACCTTTATTATCTTCTTAAGGCGTCTGGGGAGACTGATGGTGTAGTTTTGCAGAACAGACGGACTAAAACTGCTCCATAGCTGCAGCCTCAAGTTTAGGCAAAGATGATGTGTCCATACTACGCAGCTGCCGCTTCATGCGCGCCCATAAATTCTCAATGGGATTGATATCTGGGCTGTTTCCAGGCCAATCTCGAATAAAGGGAACCTCACAGTCTGTTAGCCACTGTTTCACTGACTTTGCAACATGTGCAGGGACAGAATCTTGCATAAATACTCTTGCCTTGGTTTTATCAAAAGAGTCACTTAAAACATCACATAAGAGCTCCAAATAATTGTTCTGGTTCACTTTTTCATTTGCAGGTAGAATTACCAACCTACCAACACCATAATATGTAAAGCAGCCCCAAGCCATGAGTGAGGCTGGGTATTTAACAAACTTGGAAGTGTACTTAGGATCCAGGGGGTCACTGCCTGGTTTGCGGTACACTCGTGATGAAGGGGTACCAGTGACAGTAAATGTTGACTCATCACTCCAAAGCACAGTTTTCCATTGCTCCTCACTCCAGGCAAGATATTTCTTACAAAAATTTACTCTCTTTTTCTTCTGAAGTGCAGTTAGCAGTGGTTTTTTACGAGCACAAAAACTCCTGTAGCCCAGATCGTCATGCAACAGCTGCTGCACACTTCTGACAGACACATCTGCCAGCAACTGTGGGTTCTTTTCTTTTAAATCCCGTGCTGTTAGCCTTGGATCCTTGCTAACTTGCCTTGAGATCAGCTGACGGGTCCTGAAGGTTGTCTTACGAGGTCTCCCAGGCTTGGGAAGTGGAGTGGGAGGAATGGCCTCCCCACTGTCCTTGAACCGCTTCACCAGTCTCTGCACTGTCCTCAGTCTAACACCATCTGATTTGCAATAAATGGGAGTTTGTGGCCAGCTTTGTATAAAGTAATCACTTCCACACGTTTGTCCTTGCTTGTGGTTACTTTAGGCATGATGAGAATGTGGTAGGTAACCAAATAACTGTGTTATTTGAGTCAAAACATGCCCTCGTGGTGCATCACACACAGAGACAATCCTCCTCCTGTGGCTGCCCAAACATTACTGAGCCTGCTCCTGTGGTGCCAAACCTATCAAGCAGGGTTGCCAGCTCCCGTTGAAAAAGCGTCAGCTCATTTCGCATCACAGGGGAGGGTAGTATTGACCCTACTTCACTTAACGCGAA
>JAGKTI010000830.1:30146-64485 GCA_018397915.1 Birgus latro | reverse complement strand
GAGATTGTTAGGCGTGAGAGGGTTGAACTTGCAGGTGAGTCTCTTGAGTGTGTGGAGGAGTTTTGTTATTTGGGAGACATGTTATGTGCCGGAGGTGGGGCTGGAGTTAGCTCGGTTGCTAGAGTGAGAAGTGGTTGGAAGAAGTTCAGGGAGCTGTTGCCTCTCCTGACATTGAGAGGACTCTCCTTACGTGCTAAGGGGTCTTTGTATGCAGCATGTGTTAGGAGTGTGATGCTGTATGGTAGTGAGACCTGGGCAGTAAAGGAAGAAGATATTCGCAGGTTTAAACGTACAGAAATGACAATGATTAGGTGGATGTGCAGTGCGTCCCTGCGTGCAAGGCCTGGGGGGGCTGGGTTTACGATAGAAGAGTTGAGAGGTAGGATGGGACTGGAGTGTATTGGTGTTGTGATGAGGAGAGGTAGGCTGAGGTGGTTTGGACATGTGGAGAGGATGGGGGATGATAATTGGGTACAGAGGGTGAGAAGTGTTAATATTGGGGGAGGGGTTGGGAGGGGTAGACCGAGAAAGACATGGGACGAGGTCATTAAATGTGACTTAAGGGTTAAGGGACTGAATAGGGAGGCTGCCAGAGATTGAGCAGGGTGGAGAGCCGCCATTAGGTGACCAAGGCCGACACATGCAAGCATGTTGGAGCCTTCAAAAACGAAACGAAACGAAACGAATATGGTTTTTGCCATCAAAGATCCACCATTGACATACTCAATCTCCTGACTCATACCATCCCTCAATCAACTGACCAACATGGAGAAGCTCAAGCAGTAGCCCTTGATATTTCTAAAGCTTTCGACAGTGTGGCACCATTCCCTGGTATCCAAACTCCCTTTCTATAGACTAACATCTTTTGTTCCTCTGCTTTCCTCATATCTCAGCGACAGAAAAATAAAAGTAGATGATGTATATTTCAATTTCCACTCAATTAATGCTGACGTGCCACAAGGATCAGTTCTGGCACCAACCCTATTCTTAGTTCATATTAATGATCTCTTATTTGTCACCCACAGTCCCATCCATTCATATGCAAATGACTCAACACTTCACAGTTCACTCACACTCAGTCACCCATTTACAAAATTTAATATCTATAACTCTCAACTCAGTACAGCCACCTCCATAAATCAAGACTTATCTAAGATCAATGAATGGGGACAAAATAACCTTGTCTCATTTAATGCTAGTAAAACCAAATACATACAATTTACTAATAGACATATATTGCCAGATTCATATATTACCTTCAATGCTAATAATATTCCCATCTCCAAAAGTACTGAAATTCTCAGTGTTTCACTTAACAATGCCCTCAGCTGAACCTCTCATGTCAGATAACTTGCTAAAACTGCCTAAAAGAAACTTGGATTATTGTACTGAGTCTGTAGCTTCTTCAATGACAAGCAGTTAGCTATAATTTATAAGAGTCATGTGTGCTCTCAGCTAGAATATTGCTCACCCTTGTGGAATGGACGTGGAGAGGTTCCACTAAAATAACTAGACAAAATTCAGAACTAAGTTGTTGGAATTATTAATAACCCTGCTATTATAAATAAACTAGCACCCCTACAATTAAGAAGGAACGTTGCCTACCGTGCATTATTTTACAGATACTTTTATGGGAAATGCTCAGACAAAATCGTGTCCACTGTGCCACTTCTCCATGTCTTCCCTTGTGCTACATGGGCATCTAGTAGTGCTCATGACTGGAATGTCACACAGCCATACTGCAGAACTTATGTCTATCAGAATTCTTTTATTCCCCGAACTGCATCTCTCTGGAACTTGCTTCCCCGGAGTTGTTTCCCCCCAAACGTCAACCCACAGCGGTTAAAGTCCACAAGGATCAGTTCTGGCACCAACCCTATTCCTAGTTCATATTAATGATCTCTTATTTGTCACCCACAATCCCATCCATTCATATGCAAATGACTCAACACTTCACAGTTCATTCACACCTTCCTCTGTTCTGTTACTTGAAAAGAAAAAAAAATCCACCCTGTTCCTCTTTATTACACCAGACCCTCAATTTGCACAGCTAATGTATCAGGGAATTTTACAATGCAAGGTGGTAGATGGTGGCAACCATCATCCAATCACTTGATGTAGTGCTGCCTACTTCTTCCTTCATTTTTATCATTCTTTTTCTGAGTCTGCCCTCCACTCCTCCTATTCCTCCCATCTTTCCTGCCACTTCTTCCCTTTTCCAGTGGCTTTACATTGAGTGACAAGCATAATGGTTTCCTGTAAGCCAGGAAACCATAAAACACTGAAAAAGTACAACAAAGGGGGATGGTCAGGAACTAGTCCTGCGGGCTGATGAAATAGGAGATCCAGCTCTCCCTGACATCAGCTTTCCATCCAGCTTGGGAGTACTGCCCTGCTCGAATGGTGCTACAGTCCACTCCCTAGGATTACTTGAACTCATTAAATTTTGAAGGGAGCTGGCCTAGAAGACTACTCCAAATTCAAACCAAAGACCCAAGGCCAGAGTTGGTGACAGTCAGAATAAACTGCCAATAAACAAACCTGCTATGACTACTTGTTAGTACTGTGGTGCTGTCATGAGCAAAACTTCATTGACAATCACTACTTCCATTGTATTTTGCCTTCGATAGTTACTTGTATCGACCCCGAATGTCAAAGAGTATCATACTCTTCTGTTGTATGCTTACACATATTCATTGCCACTCTCAGCTGAAAAAAAAAAAAAAAAAAAACTGACACATGCTCATCTGACTGAGGCCTTCAAAAAATGTAAAAGGCTACTGTGTTACAAGAGTTAATACTGTATTAACATTAAAATAATCTGGTTAGAAAATTGCATATCCACAATACACAGTAAAAACAAAGCCCACAACTTGACAGATTGTTAATAATCAATGAGACGGTAAGTACATGAAATACCTTGGTTAGTATTGCTTCCTGAGACACAGATCACAGGTACAGGTAAGTCAGGGTAAGTTCAGGTTACAGGTAAGGGCCACAGAGAGTCGGGGGTGAGACTTATGAGAGGCGGTGAGTCAAGCCTAAGCGAACAAACCTGTGTGACACCTACTGGAGTTGTTACCTGCTCAGACAACTCAATGATGGGTTGTGGAGTTGCCACTTGTGGCACTGGATCAAACCACTGGGTTGATGACTCTCGCTGGGTTGAGAAACTCTCTCGCCTCAACAGACGGCTGCCAAAAAGAAATATATACCATTAACTCCTTCACATATTGAAGTCTTTTATACTCTGTTCTATCTTCTGAACAGACAACTTTAGGCAACCCAGGAAAAACCTCTAATACTTAACATGTTAATGACAGCTCTAGGTAACCTATTCAGTTTCAAAACTCTTTCCCACAGGGAAGACAAGCACATCTCATTTTATGTCAGGGATGTATTCCAAAATACAAAATTTCTCACACCCCTGGTTGTGTTCCTTACGTGTCAATAAGTGGGTTGGTGGGAGGGGCTAGTGCCTCTCTCCGGAAAACAGCTAACTAAAAAGACAGACAAAATGCCTCGAACCCAGACAAACCTTCAGGTGACAACCAAGGATCAATCACTGGACATGATGAGGATGACACCATGGAACGTGAGGTGTGCAAATGATGAGGTGAAAGAGAGAGACTGTCCAGGTGCTTGAAAAAGCAAAAGTGGACATAAGTAGTCTGACTGACAACAAATGGGGAGGTGAGAGTGTGAGACGATAGGAGTATGGATTGGGTATATGTGCAGCAGTAGGTGATAGGGTAAAGAAGGGTGCATGTATTGTTGTGTGCGAGATATGAAAGGAGAATATAAGAGTGCATGGATCAGTTGGTTCACTGATTAAGTGGGTAAGATTGAGAACAGGAATACATCCATCAATCCATCCATCCATCATCAAATCCTATGTTGCTTCATGAGAGGCATAGGAAAGTAAGACTAGACAAGTTGGTCCTGACATTAAAGATGAGAGTGACCAGCCTCACTCATACCCAAGTTGCATTACGTGTGCAATAAACCCAAACCACCCCTTGGATAAAACCTTGTCATGAATTTGCCAAATTGTGTTTTTATACAAATTCATGACACATTATTATTTATGGGAACTCAAGATGCATTAGTGAAAAACCCAGAAATATTTACTCAACTAACCATCCTGACAGTCCTCCAATCGGGATTGTCCTTAAAATATTCGATATTGTTTCACTAGTGATTGTTTTTATGAACGTCCTTGGCGCATCACTGAGTACTGTAATACTTTTGTGTATTTATCGTCTCTCTGCCCTGCCTCTTTAACTGTTAAGCTAAGTCATGCCTACTTCCCATGATCATGTTTTGCTATTGTAGCTGGCTTGAGAACATCAGTCAGTTGGTGTAGTGCTACCACGAGAAAAGGACGTTGAGAACAGTGCAGAACCGAAGACTCCCGTCATAGTGGCTTTTCACCCAGTCTCTAGCAGTTCTACAACTCCCACCCAGCGTAGTAAATGGTTTCCTGGTGTATAGGAAACCATTTGGCTTCTTACTCAGTGTAGAGTCACCCATAGGCAGAAGGAAGAGGAAAGAATGGAGGAAAGAAAGACGGAAGAGGGAGTGTAAAGCCACCCGTAGGCTGAAGGACTACGAAAGAATGAGGTAAAGAAAGACAGAAGAGGAAAGAAGGAAGGAGGAGAGGAAAGGGCAGATACCCGAGAGCAGCACTACATCGAGTGAGTGGATGGTGAGCTTTTGACCTAAACAACACATGAATAATGGCCAACAAGCATCATGCATATTTTGCCAGGAATCACTTTCGCACTAATTAATAATTTAAAAAATGTGGTGTGAAACTATTTTTGAAAGCCATTAGTCATCAACAATACAGTAAAAAAAGAAGCTATAAAGAAGAAGTTGTCAGCATGGAGTGATTGCATATTTCTCACTTCTCGAATACACATGAATGCAGTAACTGTGAATAATAAACAAGTCAGCCAAGCAGTATAATTTGTATGACAGTATAATCCACAAGAACTGAACTCACATAATTATCTTACCTAACTATTTATGTCAAAACGTAGCGTCTTCACATAGCTACTGTAAGAGACAAATTTTCTCGGCCAAAGACCGTTGTCATATGCACGGAGTGACTGATGCTGAAAGTTACAGATCCTTTCTCTATTTAGTCTAAATTAATTTAACCTAACCAAACTTAAATTAACCTTACCCTAATCTAACCTAACCTCATCCTAGATCAACCTAACCTAAACAAACATAAACTAAACTAACCTTAATTCACAAAATGACTGATTTCACAATCTGTCTGTAACAAACAAATACAGTCTATCTATCTATCTATCTATTGCCAGACGCCTCAATCCCGCACGGGGTGGTCACAAACAAATTGCCTCCATGTCATTCTGTCCCCTGCCATTTCACTACCACACTCCCAACTCACACCCCACTCTCTCATATACCTCTCCACTCCATCCCTCCATCTCATCCTCGGGCTCCCCCTCCCTCTCGCCCCATCCACCTCACTCACATACACTCTCCTCGTCAGTCTTTCACTCTCCATCCTCTCCACATGCCCAAACCACCTTAAGGTGTTTCTCCTAACGCTTCCCATCATGTCCTCAACCACACCACAATGCTCCTTCACTTCCTCATTTGTTAGTCTGTCTCTCTATGTGACTCCACATGCTCCTCTCAAATAACTCATTTCCACTGCTTTCACTCTTGACTTCTGTCCTTCCAACAAGGTCCAAGCTTCACTTCCATATGTCAGAGTTGGTATCACAATACTGTCATGTAACAACTTTTTCACTTCCATGCTCACCTCCCTGTTCCTTATCACTGCTTTCAATGATCCAGCAACCTTCCTTCCCTGCTGCAACCTTTCTAGCACTTCACCCTCCAGACTTCCATCCTTACTCATCACACTGCCCAAGTACTTAAATTCACTCACATTCTCCATATCCTTCCCATCCAATCTCACTGTACATTCACTGGCTTCACTTCTCTCGAAGACCAACACTACTCTTCCCTACATTCACCTTTAGATTCCGTTTCTTACACACTCTCCCAAACTCATCTACCAAGCCTTGCAGCTCCCCTTCGTCTTCGCTCAACAACACAGCATCATCTGCAAACAACAGTACAGGGAGTTTCCAAACACTGCCCTCTCTCACTAGGGCCGCTCCAACATCCACTGCCCGACCTTGTATCTCTTTCATTCTCGACCCTAACCTAACCTAACCTAAATCAGAAAACCACCTACCTACCTCCTTACCGGACATGCATAGCACTTTTTTAAGACCCCATTCACATAAATAATTGGCACAAAGCATGAATTAATCGAATTTTAACCCCAAAATGATGAATTTGAGGTGAGTAAGGAAGGGGTGTTTACCAGCTGACTACATAATGAACGTAAGGAAGATATATGATTATTCCTGAGAAAATCACCTTTTCACAGCCTATGCACTCAAATATTGGACACAAAGCATGAAGTAAATAAAATGTAACCAGAAAACTTATGATTTAGAGGTGTGTAGGGCAAAAATGTTCACCAGTTGACTAGATAGTGAAAGTGTGTAAGAGACATGTTAATCACTGAGAAAATCACCTCTTTCACAGCCTGTGCACTCAAATATGGGACACGAAGCATGAAGTAAATAAAATGTAACCAGAAAATGATGATTTAGAAGTGATTATGGAAAATATTTAGCAGTTGACAATGTTTACTAACATGTCCATGATTGTTGTTTACTCCTTGTTTACCCCCACCTCTAAGGTTTTTACAGTGGTCATAATTGCTCTTGAATGATGTCCAGTAATCCAGTGTTTAACTACACTTAACCCCTACACCGTGGGGTTGTTTTCCATGCCATTCCCGCGGGGATATTCGCGCTCCAACTGACTTTTTAAAAATATTTGCCAAAAATCAATTATTAGTCCTAGATTATTATAATTATATATGCCTATGGCACATACCTTCAGCTTTCTCCTGGGATGTTTTTTTAGCACTCGTCGACTACCATAGGACTTGTGGAGACTTCTGAAGTTGGGTAACTAAGTCTCCACTTTACACTTCCCGACATCCCCTAATCTGAATACCACTGCCAGATATTATCACTAAAAACACTATTCAATGATTTCCAAGTAGTTTGGAATCCATACTAAAAAAAAAAACACACTGTGAAAGCATTGTAAAATACGAGCACGTACGAGCCTCCCACTCCCGCTAATTCGCGGCTGGTGTTCTCTCATTTCTTACTCATATACGCACTCACACTTTATTATTTCTAGTACTTTATTACACTTGTATATATTTACAGTCCTTTACCGCTTCCCACACGATGTTCAGTAGGGGTATTGGTCACAGGGCCTTTTATAACAGGCACAAAAGAGGCAGAAATGGATGGGCGTCATTTCACTGAGAAGGACAAGAGCAAACTGGGTATATCTGGTACCAAAGAGTTGAAAATGTCAGCTGCTAATGTATATGCTAAGAAATAAGTCGTACAAAATCTAGACAATATATATAAATTAGGTAGTTCCAGGTGAATATCAATATCACTCAGGCTTCTCCCTTCCTTTCTTATATGCATTTATATTATGAGAGTAGCTTATACGGCATATTTCAAGGGGGAAAAAAGCAGGGGAAATTAGCGAACGAGTGCAGGTTGGATGTTGGCAAGTGATCATTAGCCAATTCCAGGTGTATGGCATTATCAACTACCTTATTTCATATACAGTAATCCCTCCACTAACCGACGTAATAGAGCCAAAGGCATGTCCGGATAGTGGTCTTGTCCGGCTATTGGCCCTGAAGCTCCAGCACTGGTCATTCATGACCCTAACCTAACCTAACCTAAATCAGAAAACCACCTACCTACCTCCCTACCGGACATGCATAGCACTTACTTAAGTCCCCTTTCACATAAATAATGCACACAAAGCATGAATTAACTGAATTTTAACCAAAAAATGATGATTTAGAGGTGAGTAAGGCATAGGTGCTCACAACTTGCCAGCAAGTGTAAGTAAGTATCAGACATGGAAATCACTATGAAAATCACCCATTCTCACACCATATGCATTAAATAATGGACACAGAGCATGAATTCATTGAATTTTAACCCCAAAATGATGATTTGGAGGTAAGGCATAGATGTTCAAGAGTTGACAGCTTCGTGTAAATAAGTATCGGATGTGGAAATCACTATGAAAATCATCATTTCTCACATCTTATGCACTAAAATATGGGATACAAAGCATCAAATAAATAAACTGTTACCAGTAAAAGAGTTAGGTATGGCAAAGGTGTTCACTGTTCACCAACAGCACTAGTCATTCTTGACCCTAACCTAACCTAACCTAACCTAAATCAGAAAACCACATACCTACCTCCCTCTGGACATGCATAGCACTTAAGACCCCATTCACATAAATAATTGGCACAAAGCATGAATTAATTGAATTTTAACCTCAAAATGATGAATTTGAGGTGAGTAAGGCAGGGGTGTTTACGAGTTGGTAGCTTAGTGTAAGTAAGTATCGGACGTGGCTATCACTATGAAAATCATCATTTCTCTTATCTTATGCACTAAAATATGGGTTACAAAGCATCAAATAAATAAACTGTTACCAGAAAAAGAGTTAGGTATGGCAAAGGTGTTCACTGTTCACCAACAGCACCAGTCTTTCTTGACCCTAACCTAACCTAACCTAAATCAGAAAACCACCTACCTACCTCCCTCCTGGACATGCATAGCACTTAATCAAGACCCCATTCACATAAATAATTGGCACAAAGCATGAACTGATCGAATTTTAACCCAAAAATGATGATTTTGAGGTGAGTAAGGCAGACATGATTATTACTGAGAAAATCACCTTTTCACAGCCTATGCACTCAAATATGGGACACAAAGTACGAAGTAAATAAAATGTAATCAGAAAAATTATGACTTAGAGGTGTGTGGGGCAAAAATGTTCACCAGTTGACTAGATAGTGAACATATGTAAGAGACATGGTAATCACTGAGAAAATCACCTCTTTCACAGCCTGTGCACTCAAATATGGGACACAAAGCATGAAGTAAATAAAATGTAACCAGAGAATGAGGAATTAGAAGTGATTATGGAAAATATTTAGCAGCTGACAATGTTTACTTACAGTCCATGATTGTTGTTTACCCCCATCTCTAAGGTTTTTACAGTGGTCATAATTGCTCTTGAAGCATGTCCAGTAATCCAGTGTTTAACTACACTTAATCCTTAGCACTGTGACTTTTGATTATTTAAACAAGAACAAAAATACCGCAAATGATCGGACAGCCATCCACTATTCATGGGAGTTGAGACAGAACTAGTAGGAGGGAGACTGAGCGGGAAGGGAGCTAGTCGGCGCGGGCGGGAAATTCAAACTGACGCGGTTGGAAAAAATCTCTTTTTTTTTCTTTTTTTTTGGGTTTTGGCCATCAGCCGACGATGTCCGAATAGTGATGTATCCGGATAGTGGACATCCAGATAGTGGACATCCGGATAGTAGAGAGATTATATATATTATTTTGTATAAGAATAGGGCATAGGGCTCATTTCAATAGATGAAAACAGTGGAAAAATCTGGGGAAGATTTACTTAGTGCAGAGCGGCTGAGCAGATGACACGAGAGGGTAATGAAGGGGAGGTTGGGAGGGGAGTCTAGAATGGGGGAAAATGGCTAAATTGTCAACAATGGATGGGAGTACTGATGACATTAGTAGCTCTGACTACTGTTGGACATTGGCAGTGCTGATAGATGATACAAGTCACCACCTGAAAGCCCGGGGAAATTAAAAATAACACAGCATTACTCAAGTGATGCCCTGCGGTATGATCCATTGGGCCCGACTGCCACGAAAGTGACGACCCGCGGTGTAGGGGTTAATCCTTAGCACTGTGACTTTTGATTATTTAAACAAGAACGAAAATACCGCAATTGATCGGACAGCTGTCCACTGTTCACAGGAGTTGAGACAGAACTAGGAGGAGGGGGATAGGGCGGGAAGGGAGCTAGTTGGCACACGGGGGAAATTCAAACTGATGCGGTCGGAAAAAATCGTTTTTTTTTTTTTTTTTTTTTTTTTTTTTTGCCATCAGCCCACGATGTTCAAATAGTGATGTAACCGGATAATGGTCATCCGGATAGTAGAGAGATTACTGTATCTATATATCATTAAGGTTAGGTTAGGTTAGGGTTAATTTAGGTTTGGTTAGGTTAATTTAGGCTAAACAGAGAAGCGAACAGTAATTTCCAGCATGTCACTCCGTGCATATGACACCGTCAGTTTATAACAAATATCGGGCACAAAGCCTTCCCCCCCCCCACACACATTACACTAAAGGCGAAAATATGAATTTTACTACTCCTTCATCATAACGTTTTTTTCCCACCCCCAGCAAAGAAATATCCACATCGTAAACACACCCGACTTATTTTATCTGTCTGATCGTTTGCATTTAAGCTCCTACACCACACGCCACTTCGTCCAACAACATTACATTTTCATTTAAAATAAATGCTTTTCTTGTGTTCATAGCACTTTCAAGGTTCTTAGGCATAACTAAAGTTAGTTTGGAACCATGTGCTCTAACAAACAAAGCTTTGGTATGACAAACCAATCAAGGAGCTTTCTCCTTGTATCAGCTTTTAAACACAACAAAGCCCTTTGCCATCAAGATTGAAAAGAAGAACATGGAAGAAAAGAAATACTCCAAGCCCATCCTAACTTTTGCCCTGATGAATTAATGGCATTTATAAATGAAGTGGCCAAAAGGAAGAGTGTTATATTTGATTCACTGGATAATGCCATCATTAAAACTGCCATGAACTGTGCCAGGGATAATGTTACATTTGCAGTGAAGTGTCAGCAGAGTTTAACAATATAAAATGCTTTAATGAATCCAGCCCCGGTACTGGATTCACCCGCGAATATTAAAAAACCATGTACTGTATGTTATATCCACCCATGGATATTTAAAACCGTGTATGTTAAAAATGCGCATGTTAAAGGATGACTGTAATTATTCGGGGGTGAAGTTTTCTGAAGACGAGGAAGGTATGCCTGACTCAGTTTCACCAGCGTGTAAACAGTGTGAGGAAGCCTGTGGCAGTGGCTCCGTATTTGGACTTATACGCCTACCCTGTGATTTAGGAGATTTATGTACTTGTACTATCGGTGAGAGTTCTGAAACTGATAATGTTAAGTTGCAGTATTCACGTAACTGAAACATAAGGTGAAGACATGTGAGCATATGGAAGCCTGTTTCACTGCAAACTTGGCAATGAATCATTAATGGCTATCTTGGCAATGAATCATTAATGGCTATATGTGTATATGTATAAGTGAAGGTATAGAAGTAATAACCACGAATGTATGGTATTATGGTACTTTACATTAGCCTTGAGAGATCTGAGTGGCTGGGTGAGCTGCATAACGGCTGGAGTGAAGTTGGGATATATTATCTCGGTAGTTAATTCATCCAGTCAAAAGCAATGTTTACCTATGTATTTTTTTTTTTTTTTTTTTTTTTTTTTTTATGTGTCCGACTCTGGGCATAGGCTTTACAGCCTGCTATCAAGGCCCAGCCGTCCTCCATGCACCTCTACATGTAATAGTTTCAGAAATAATTATGATGAATGGAGAGAGTTCTAGAAGGTATGATTAGAGAAAGAGTGAATATTGATGAGATGCAGTTTGGGTTTATGCCAGGCAGGGGGACCACTGATGCCATATTCATTGTTCGACAGCTTCAGGAAAAATATACTGGAAAGAAAAGGGAATTGTATTTTGTTTTTGTTGATCTGGAAAAGGCCGTTGACAGAGTCCCTAGAGAGGTGGTGACGTGGGCAATGAGAAAGCTGGGGTTGGAAGATTGGCTGGTTAGGGTGGTTATGGCCATATATGTGGGTGCTCGCACCCAGGTAAGAGTGAATGGAGTTTTGAGTGATGAGCTTTCCGTGAATGTTGGTGTGCATCAGGGGTCAGTTTTGAGTCCCTCGTTGTTTATCATGGTACTGAAGCCCTCTCACGTGACTTCAGAGATGGACTCCCATGGGAGATGTTGTATGCTGATGATTTGGTGTTGACTGCAGAGAATGTAAAGGAGGCGGAGGAAAGATTTAAGAAATGGAGAGATGGTACGGGGTACAAGGGCTTAAGGGTAAATGCAGATAAAACAAAAGTGATGATATCTAGGGTTGGTGGCGGTACAATCAGAGGAGAGGGAGAGTGGCCATGTGCAGTTTGCCACAAAGGTGTGGGAAGTAATTCCATCTTGTGCAGCATCTGTGATAAATGGGTGCACAAGAGATGTAATGGTATTAGAGGTAGACTGCGAGATAATGCTGATTTTATGTGTGCGGCATGTCGGGGAGAGCAGGTGGAGATTGTTAGGCGTGAAAGGATTGAACTTGCTGGTGAGTCTCTTGAGTGTGTGGAAGAGTTTTGTTATTTGAGAGACATGTTATGTGCCGGAGGTGGGGCTGGAGTTAGCTCGGTTGCTAGGGTGAGAAGTGGTTGGAAGTAGTTCAGGGAGCTGTTGCCTCTCCTGACACTGAGAGGACTCTCCTTACGTGCTAAGGGGTCTTTGTATGCAGCATGTGTTAGAAGTGTGATGCTGTATGGTAGTGGGACCTGGGCAGTAAAGGAAGAGGATATTCACAGGTTTAAACGCAGAGAAATGACAATGATTAGGTGGACGTGCAGTGCGTCCCTGCGTGCAAGGCCTGGGGGGGCTAGGTTTATGATGGAAGAGTTGAGAGGTAAGATGGAACTGGAGTGTATTGGTGTTGTGATGAGGAGAGGTAGGCTGAGGTGGTTTGGACATGAGGAGAGGATGAGGGATGATAATTGGGTGCAGAAGGTGAGAAGTGTTAATATTGAGGGAGGGGTTGGGAGGGGTAGACCGAGAAAGGCATGGGGCGAGGTCATTAAGTGTGACCTCAGGGTTAAGGGACTGAACAGGGAGACTGCCAGAGATCGAGCAGCATGGAAAGCCGCCATTAGGTGACCAAGGCCGATGCATGCAAGCATGTTGGAGCCTTCAAAAACAAAAACGAAAACGAAAACAACTGAGTGCATCATGAGAGTGAAGATAATTGTGTTCAATATTTCAGCCTCAATTATGAGATGTCCAGCAAAGTAATTAAATTAGTTAAAGCCTATGGCGAAAGTTACTTTGTGCTAAATTTCAATACTTCTGTGCTGTGTGACAGTGACTTGTTTATTGCTGAGAAGTTCCTACTATTTGGTACTGTTTATTTAATATTTGCTTCTTTGAATCACAGTAAACTGATTACTGTACACGAGTGGAATATTACTGGACTTATGCCGTGAATAATTCACAGAAACAACTGCCTTATGGCCGATTAAATAAACTCAACACGACGGTCATGAAAGTCTGAGATGTCTTACCTTGGACTATGCGGTGTGAACCTACACTCATGCATACACTTTACCTTAGTGATTTGGGTTCCTTCTTGTTAGATTTGGATGGTGTGCCATTGATCTGGTTGGATGAGATTTTGTGGTGTCTAGGAAGTGTGCCACCAATGCCACCCTTTCCTGCTGTGCTGAGGCGAGAGAGAGAGGACTGGGAGCCGGAGAGTGATATCCCTCTGTTGACACCATTACAAAAACATATTACTGCTATAGAAAGAGTGTACATCATCATCAGCAAAATCCAAACATCACCTAAATGGAAGGGACAAAAAACAAGATAAAGGGATAATTAATCAACAGCATCAGAGTGAAATTGGCCACACCCTCATTCACTCACAATTCAAGTACAAGAAATCCTGTCTACACCCAAAGATTAAGCACAAATGAAGCCTGGTAATAAATTTGCTTGCCTTCTGTGGATCCAGCTAGGTATTCATATGAAATCCATACCATTTTATTCCGCTGAGGAAAAATCAAGCAGTGCAAAGTTTAATTAAAAGCTTTGAACCCCCTGGCTTTAAAATTCTCTTCAGGTGAAGCATCTTGTTTTGTGGTAGTCAGAGTAAAGTAATTCAATGCATCTGCTGAAGGCAAAAGGATTATGATACACTGGTTCCAGGTAAATCAACCAATCATACCAACAAATCCATTTGCTTTAAAACATGATATCTGTTATAGTTCATTCTTGATGTCACCAGAAAGCTTTATTTAGCTTTGGGAGTATCTCTTGTACTGAAGAGGTAAAGCTGATTATTTCTATCCCCTCCAGTTCGATAAATTTCTCCAAAACAAAATAAAAATAGCCTGGAGATAGAAAGAATAAAATATGCATGACATCTACTGTATGGGTTAAATGGTTACTGTTGGGTTAGATATTTGAAAAGAGCTGTATGAAGTGGTAGGGTGCTAAATCACATTTTTATTTCCTTGGGAAAAATGTACAATAAAGTAGGGTTCCATTCCTTATGAAATAGTGGTCAGTTCTTTCAAAAATTATTGTATTTAGTATCTGACAATCAATACATACAAGGGTGACTTTTGTTGCACTTTGATGGGGTTTGTACATGCTTGCATGTTTCAGCCTTGTTCACCAGTCTTCATATGCTTCACCCTATACCCTTTAACTCAAGATCAAGAATTCTGTGTACCTGAACAGTGCTCAGAATGTGGCTCAGGTAGCTCAAGAGAAAAAAGTATGCATTCAATTTCATTAGCTTTACTAATGACAAGGTACTATGGTATACCTGATGTCTGCTTCTGGAGATGATATTATTACCTGTATCTCCCAAAGAAGATACTGCTGCCATTCCCTTGAGTGTGTGTTGTGACAATACTGGTTGCCAAATGCACACATATGATGATAACACTATTGTCAAATGCAGTCTAGTCTATAAATTATCCTTGAATGCACAGTAGAAAGATGATATCACCTTAGATCACAATAATGGTGGAAAAATATTTGTATAAAAGCTGAAAAACACTGGGGGAAAAAAAAAAAATCCATCAATGAAACTTGTGGTAGCTGCCCCTCTCTCTCAAACAATAGTTCAAGAAAATGCAGTATTTGCAACACTGAAAAAAATAAAAACAATAAGGGGTGGATTTTGTATGGACCATAACAGAGATGATGGACCATATAGATCCAGAGGCACCACCAAAACAATATCAAACAGGCACATGGATACACAAATCAATGGCAAGTGTCCTGCATCCATCAGGCTAATTTCATGGAAGACAGGAAGAAAACGTCCTGTATTAGAATGGCAAATCATGTTCCTTGATACCACTGAATTGCGAAAGAGAGAAGGAAAATATTATGAAGCCACTAGGTCTTTTGGTTCCTCATCTAGTAAGTGTCGAGAAAATGTCTTTCACTTACTTATTGCTGAACTATGATACATCTTCATTCACAAGTTTTCTTTTGCCTACTTCATTATCAATTTTCTTTCTTCATTTTTTTTTCTTTTTCCTTCAGTTTACCGATTTTATATTTATTACTGTTAGGTTAACAGAAAGTGATGAGAATGTCACAATAAAGTAAACATGTACCACACCTGAAATTAGCACCACAAGTACAGCCTCATTTTTTAATCTCTCAAAGCCATCACAAGCCACAGATACTGCACCATCTTTGTTGGCAGAAGCCAGCTCAGGTGAGTGATAAAGATGTTTTTGAGCTGAAAAATGTGCTATAACGACAGAGTGCAAAGTTTCATCTCACAGCGACAACAAAAACTGCAATAACCAAGGGATCACTATACATGTTTTCTACAAGGAGAACTTCCCAAACTGAAAGAAATAATTTTGTAGCAGCTAAAACAAACTACAAAAAATGTTACTGGATCCAGAGTTAATAAACCTTCATTTACCCTGGCTCATGATGAGGTAGTGAGAGGGATATTTGTCTGATTTCAAAGAATGAACCTGCCAGGTATGATTATATCCATCACAGCTTTGCTAATCACTAGGATACACCAATTTATTGCTGAATAAATCAACAATCAAACCAACACAAATGTTTGTCTGAATACAGCAGTAGCTAGCTGCATATGGATGAAAATATACTGCTTAGTCAAACAAGGCACCACCTACACTGCCTTATGTGGTGTTTCAAAGTTATAACAATCTAATACAGGTTGATATTAAAAAATCCGGCAACCTCAGGACCTGAGGAGTGCCGGATTTTCGAAAATGTCGGATTTTTTATGGTTATATATGCTGTATATATTTAACAGAAAATTACTACCTGTACAGTCCTTTAAAGAAAGAAAATAAACAATAAATGAAAAGCAAATGAAATTTTAATGTTCACCAACATAATAAAATAGTTCTAGAGAATTTTAATGTCGTATGTTCCACAAATGGTTCGCACAGCCGCTATTAAGTTTTTCTAGCATTTCCACTTTATCTGCGATCGACAACGCAGGACAAAGGACGAGATTAACATTGCGACCTGGAATGTGAGGGGTATGAATGATGAGGTGAAAGAGAGAGAGATTGTACAGGTGCTTGAGAGTGCGAAAGTGGATATATGTGGAATAACTGAAACTAAATGGCGAGGTGAGAGTGTGAGAGAATGGGAATATGGATGGGGTATATGCGCGGGAGTGGGTGAGAATGAGAGGGCGAAAGAAGGAGTGTGTATTGTTGTGAGCAACAGGTGGAAGGAGAATGTAAGAGAGTATGGATCAGTTGGGTCAAGGATTGTGTGGGTAAGAGTGAAAGTTGGACTACAAATGTGGGCAATTGTGTGCGTGTATGCGCCAACGCAAGATCGTGTAAGTAGAGTGAGAGAAGAGTTTTGGACAAATGTGGAAGCCTGCTTGGAAAAGTTTGAAAGGAATGAGAGAGTGTTTCTGATTGGAGATATGAATGGAAAAGTAGGGAATGAGAAGGTGGATGGAGTGGTTGGTGAGTGGGGTGTGCCTGCAGAGGTGGATGAGAATGGCAGTGCTTTAGTGGACATTTGTGCTGGGAGGGGGTTGGTGATAGCCAATACCCTCTTCAGGCACAAAATGATCCATAGGTATACATGGCGAGTGGTGAGAAGAGAGGACGGGGGAATGAATGAACGGAAAGCAATGATTGACTATGTGTGTGTGGATGAAAGGATGAGAAGATGTATAATGGATGCAAGAGTATATAGAGGTTGGGGGAGTGGACTTTCTGACCACCACTTGGTGGTGGCTAGAATCAGAATCCAAACAAGATGGAGGAAGAGAAGAAGGGAAAGACAGGAGGAAGTATTTGTTACAAGGAGGGTAGAAAAGTTACAAGAGGATGGAATAAAGGCCGAATATAGAAGGGAAGTGGAGGAACGATTGGGTAAATATAGATTGGAGCAGATGGGGGACGTGGAGGGTGTGTGCAAGGTATTGACAGAAGAAATCTGTGCAGCATGTGAGGTGGTGTGTGGGGTGAAGAGGAGACGAAAGGGGGTTCAGGGAACAGCATGGTGGACCGAAGAGGTGAGAGAGGCTGTGGCACAAAAGAAGAAAGCATATAATGAGTGGATGAGAAACAGGGGCAACGAAGAAGCTGAGAGACGGACAAGAGAGTTATATGTAGTGAGGAGGAGAGAGGTGAAAAGATTAGTAAGAGAGAGTAAGAAGAGAGTGGATGAGGAATTTGGAAGGAATTTGAGTGCAAAGTGGAGGGAATGTAAGAAAATGTTCTGGAAGGAGGTAAAGAGAGCTAGACAGGGTGCCAACGAAGTCAGTGGGGGTGTGAAAGATAAAAATGGTAGATTACTAGTGGAGAAGGGAGAAAAAGTAAACAGATGGAGAGAACACTTTAATGAACTGTTGAACATAGAGAATGAAAGTAATGCAAGTATAAGTGGCTGGGGAATGGCAGGGAGAAGGAGGGTTGTGAGAAGAGAGGAAGAAATCACCAGGATGGAAGTGGTGGAAGCAATGAAGAAAGTTAAAATGGGGAAAGCCCCAGGAATTGATGGAGTGTGTGGTGAAATGCTGAAGCATGGGGGAGAGATAGTAATAGAATGGATGTGGAAGGTGTGCAGATTGGCTTGGGAGGAGGGTAGAGTCCCGGAGGATTGGAAGTCAGGTATAATTATTCCTCTGTACAAAGGAAAAGGGGAAAAAGCAGTGTGTGGTAATCATAGGGGCATTTGCCTTCTCAGTGTAATAGGAAAAATATATGGTAGGATACTTATTGACAGAGTTAGGGAAATTACTGAGGAATTAGTTGGAGAAGAACAAGGAGGTTTTAGGAAGGGAAGAGGTTGTGTAGACCAGATATTCATTCTTAGATCCGTAGTGGAAAAGTTTCTAGAGAAGGGCAAGAAGTTGTATGCAGCCTTCATGGATCTGGAGAAAGCATATGACAGGGTGGATAGACAAGGTTTGTGGAAGGTATTAAGAATATATGGAGTGGATGGGAAGTTGTTGAAGGCAGTGAAGAGTATGTATGAGGGTGCTAAGGCTGCAGTGCGTGTGGATGGCAAACTGCGTGCCTTGTCTCCATGGTTGTTCAATCTGTATATGGATGGGGTTATAAAAGAGATACAAGGTCGGGCAGTGGATGTTGGAGCGGCCCTAGTGAGAGAGGGCAGTGTTTGGAAACTACCTGTACTGTTGTTTGCAGATGATACTGTGTTGTTGAGTGAAGACGAAGGGGAGCTGCAAGGCTTGGTAGATGAGTTTGGGAGAGTGTGTAAGAAACGGAATCTAAAGGTGAATGTGGGGAAGAGTAAAGTGATGGTCTTCGAGAGAAGTGAAGCCAGTGAGTGTACAGTGAGATTGGATGGGAAGGATATGGAGAATGTGAGTGAATTTAAGTACTTGGGCAGTGTGATGAGTAAGGATGGTAGTCTGGAGGGTGAAGTGCTCGAAAGGGTACAGCAGGGAAGGAAGGTTGCTGGTTCGTTGAAAGCAGTGATAAGAAACAGGGAGGTGAGCATGGAAGTGAAAAAGTTGTTACATGACAGTATTGTGATACCAACTCTGACATATGGAAGTGAAGCTTGGACCCTGTTGGAAGGACAGAAGTCAAGAGTGAGAGCAGTGGAAATGAGTTATTTGAGAGGAGCATGTGGAGTCACATGGAGAGACAGACTAACAAATGAGGAAGTGAAGGAGCGTTGTGGTGTGGTTGAGGACGTGATGGGAAGCGTTAGGAGAAACACGTTAAGGTGGTTTGGGCATGTGGAGAGGATGGAGAGTGAAAGATTGACGAGGAGAGTGTATGTGAGTGAGGTGGAGGGGGCGAGAGGGAGGGGGAGGCCGAGGATGAGATGGAGGGATGGAGTGGAGAGGTATATGAGAGAGGGGGGTGTGAGTTGGGAGCGTGGTAGTGAAATGGCAGGGGACAGAGTGACATGGAGGCGATTTGTTTGTGGCCACCCCGTTCGGGATTGAGGCGTCTGGCAATAGATAGATAGACAGATAGAAAAGCTTGGGATTTTTTTTAGCTATGTAAAATCATCACCAATTAAATGGAAACAACATACAGTATAGTGGTACTCATCACTCGTAATATCACACTTACGTACAGTGGAATCTCCTAAATCGCGGTCTTATGAGACTGGGCATAGGCCACGATTTTATAAGTTCGCAAGTTAGAGATAACTAATCTTATGGGGAAAATTACTTAAGAGTCTGCCATCTTGGAAAAGTTGTCTCCTTTACCCCCAAACCTATATCAAACTGGTCACCAGCAAACACTAACAACCTGGAAAAGAAATTAGTGAGGCATATTTTATGGAAATGAACAATACAGTAAAATTCTTACCTGACTTTGACTGACAACACTGTTTGAATGAACAGGGGAAGGGGGAGTTTGGGACTATCTGACCATAATTATTTTCGGCCGTGATCCTTACAGGCTGAAGACATTTAGGCTGTACCTAACCTAACCTAACCTATATTTTGGCCATAAGGCAATTCAGGCATTTGCCACTTTAGGCCGCTACGGCCTAACAGGTTTACAGCCAAAATGACCGGGAAACAGGGGCAGGGATTCCAAGGCTTGAGGTAGACTACAGCCCTTCAGCATGAACCAAGTGTGCTGCTGCCTCATGCTGCCACTCTGTGCCGCTTCCTCCTTACCAAACCCCCTCAGGGATCCCTCAAAGTTCAGTGTGGAGGCAACGAAAGTGGTGTTGTTGTCGCCCTCAGCTGACTCCATGTCAAAAGTTATCGATTCATTGAGCTTACCAAACAGGCGCAGTTTTTCCATATTTCCTACTGAAATGAGTCTTTCACAGTTTACTTATTATTCCTGGATTACCACAGCTACTGGGCATTTTTATGAACTTACCTCCGAAATCTGTAAATGAGGATTTAGAATGCGTGATACACTGACGCATCCAGTCAGAGCAGTGACTGGTAAACAATGCAGCCAGTTGGAGAGATCATTCATAAACACTGCCAATGGTGACCTGTCAGCTTCCTTGAATATCCCAATTTTGTTTTTTTCCACTCACTTCTTGCGGTCACAATTCAACAGTTAATTATCATATTACATGTGTATCAAAACTACCTAACATGAAATCGTGAGTCTGTTATTATAGATGGAATTGCTGTGCCTGTTTGGTGAAGAATTATCCCCTGTGATTAATTCTTTACAAGAAGGGTGTAGACTTTCAATGTTTTCTATTAAAATGAGTCTTTCACAGGTTACTTTTTTATCTTCCTGGATTATCACAGCTACTGGGCATTTTTATAAACACATCTTTGAAAGCTATAAATGAGGATTTGAATGTGTGATACCATGACACATTCACTTGGCATGGTGGTTAGCAAACAACTGATATTGCAAACCATTGCATGACGTTACCGCGAATTATGAATCCGATGTTTAGAAATGTGTGCTTTAGGAGATTCCACTGTAGTTTATTCTGGCTCACTCTATATAGGTTTAAGCAGCTATAGGAAATCTCTCAACAGTAATAGATGGGTAATCCATCTATCCTGTTAAAGTAAGAAAACAATATATTTAATGTAATAGATGTAAAGCTGACAATTGCAGTTCCTACTGAATAAAAAAATTATTCATTCCAGAAGTTATAAAATATGGGACAAACATTCTGAAAAAATATAATGTAATACAGTACCAGATGCATGTAAAAGATATTGCTTAACTTTTAGGTGCAGTGCCATATACTGTACAGTGCGAGCTTGATGTGCAAATAATGCAGTAAAATTGAACCACAGCAGCATTACCCATAAACCACACAACTGATAAAACTTGGATGCATGGAGTCAATTACAGTATTTTTTTACACAACAAAAAAGTTTGCAAACCCATATGTATACAGCAGTACCTACTAGCTCTACAGTGTATATAAATAAAAGTATCGATAATCTAAAACATTAACCAAGAAGAGTACAGCTGCCTAATTCAAGAGTATGTATCATGCAAATATAAACTAACACATGCATGTAATGTTGGGCCTCATGATTTAAGAAGAACACTACACTCTACTTTTAATTCATGAGAAACATCATCACCATCATCATCAATAAGGTTAGTCCATTCCTGGACCACTAAAGGAATGAAACTCTCCACAGTACAGTATATATGATTGAACAAACTTCTGATATTGTACACCAAATTCTTCATTTAAATTCAACTGGTCCTCAATATGTCAAGGATGTGTTTCAAAATGCCACATTTTCCTTACATTTAGTGCTGAAAACTGTGGGTACTGGCAAATTAGTTTTACAGATAAACTTCTGATCTTCCATCATAATTCAGACAAAGCCAGGTTAGATAATGCATTTTTTTCAGATAATGCAGTACTACCCCCCCCCAGCCCCTCCATGGGGGGACATATCCCCTACATAAACCCTATATGTACTAAATAATCATTCAAACAATGAAAAAGCAACCCCAAATAGTTTTCCTGATAAACAGCACAGTATTTTACAGTAAAATATATAGCTACTGTACAGATATGTTGTACTTAAGATTTGTTTTCTTTTTCTTTTTTAATTCCCATGTGGTTAGTGGCATGCAGTCGATTAATGCTGTAAAAACACACGATGCATTAATACAGTAAGATTTTTGCGTGTTGGATAATGACATCTGTCGGTTAATGTGGCGGCAGATAATCAGGAGTTTACAGCACCAATGAATTTTGAAGTGGCAATATTTCTGCAATACACTGAAGAATTCATAGCAATGAGCATAAAAAGCAGCATACTATATACAGTATATATCAAGGATTTGCTGTATGTAAATATGAATTGGACCACTTCAGCAAGCCTATTTACAAATGAGCATGCAACTAGTACATCTTCAAAATTTTCAATAACAGAAAACTATTATATGCAAAGCTGCGATAGCTTTAATGATTTTTCTGTTTTGTACCCTAATAATTGTACCATCTTTACTTTAATACTTTGATTTATCTTAACATTACAATATTTGAAGCTTGATCAATACATGTGATCAAACTTCAGTGGCATGCATAAAAATAATCAGTGTACATGTCTGTTTACAATCAAGGGCCCTGGAATTACCTCATGAGCTGAGAGCTGTGTGTGTCCGAGAGATAGGCTGACCCACCTAAGAAGGGATGAACTGGGAAGGATACTGAAGGAAGGGGAAAAGGGAAGGAGCACGAGGGACAGGTAAGGGAGGAAAGGGAATATATTAACTTATCTGATTTTAGGACAGGGATGGAGAGTGATACTGTACCACACAGGGAGAAGTGGCAGCTCATATTGTTTGTCTTGTGTTCAAACTACTAGACTGATCATTCTAACCCCATAGGGCAACCTGCTGTAACGAGTATAAAAAGGGCAGGGTTTACTTAATAAAAATCACTGCATATTGAGGGAAGGTTACTTGTGTCAACTATGATTTTGTAAAAATAAGCAGATGACTATGTGATGGCCCAGTTCATACCAAAGCAAGTGGTAAACACACAGCATCCAGAGGGCTGCAATACAGTATCTTTATACAGTCAATTACTTAAAGGCAACACAAAATAGAATGAGCGAGAACTTGAAAACCAGTGCAAAGACACTGATGATTCATTATTATCCTAAACTATTTCCCACATTCTTAAAACATGGGAGATCCAAAGTGTAGTTCTTTGAACTCAATAAAGATACCAATCTGAAGAGATTGGAAACTACAAGTACAATATCCCCTACCCTTCTCCTCTATTACAAGATTTATGGTACAGTCATAGAGAACAATTAACCTAATATACCCCACCACTTCTACTTTTTACAGCTCTCTGCCAGTTAATCTTTCTAGACTGTGAAAGTTATACTCTATGACTCTCTCTGATAAAGACAGGTCATGGAGGAAGTACTGAACATTCCTTAAGTGTACAACAGACACAGTGGAACATTAGGAGAACTTAAATTCATGATTGTGCAATGCTGCTTTAAATGCATGTGTTGAAGGCTGGGGCCCCTGCACTCATACAATACAAAGGGGAGGAGGAAAGGGATTTCCAGTCATTACTCCCAGACCTTCATTACTTTTTATAACAATCAGGGGGTACATGGGCAGCACTCCTCCTGCAAGACAGTATTACAGTACATACTATATTCTCAGTATAGCACATCTTACTCTGATACAGCATGCTCCTTGAGGCTTTCTGGAGTATTCAATAATGCTGTGAATTGTACAGTCTTCAGTAACATGGCTGAAGATAAATAACAAGGCAGACTGAACACAAGACTGGCTGGATGAGGTCAAATAGGAGGGGGGAAGGGGGAATACTGAACTCATGAAAGACTGGGTGATGTTAGTTCTGGCTAACCTCTTCAATCTGAAGATATATTTTCCATTTTATTCTTGCTACTACCAGATTATTTTATGCAACTTTGGGGAGATGTTTTTCAGTGAAGGGGTTGATGGGGGCTATGTCTTACCCCTCCTGTTCAAAAAGTCTCCAGATGTCAACAGAACCATCTGGCGTAGCAATAATAAGAAAAACATATACTGTAATGAGACTGATGGTGTTCAATGGAATGAGGGAGCTCCTGAAACAGTATTTACATCTGAGAGGTTGGTGTCTGGAGGGGTAATGTGGAGAGAGATCATGTAGTGTGAAATTCAGCTGTGCAATGAGACTGAACATTAAATATAAAAGTATATGATATGAAAAGGGGCAAAAAAAAATAAAAAATAAAAATAAACACAGTAAATACAATAAAACAGTATAAATGGCAGAAATAACAGCTGACAGAAAACAGGCAAGTGGTATAATGTGGAAAAAAAGCAAAGAGAACAAAAATACAAGATTAACCCCTTCAGCCCATTCAAGGACATATGTACTTTATCCGTGCTGCTACCAAATTATTTTATCCAGCATAAGTAAGCTTTAAGTACAGGAGGTACTAAAGGCTATCTATATCTTAACCCCAAAAGTTATTTATATCTTCCTCTATTCCTGTTTCTCCCATCTTTCCTGTCACTTCTTATTGCTTTTCTTTCCTTTACAGGTGGCTTTACATTGAGTGACAAGCCAAATGTTTTCCTGTAAGCCAAGAAACCATTTACAACGCTGGGTGGTAACCATATAACCAAACCATACGTGCTCCCTATGTATCAACAAGTGGGTTTGTGGAGGGTTAGTGCCCCTCCCCGTAAAACAAATAACTCAAAGTCAAATGGCCACCTCTTACGGGATTATGGCGTCAGGCAATAGATAGATAGATAGAAAAAAAAAAAAAAAAATCCCATGCCACTGAAAAGGTCTGCCCCTTCCAACTGATGATAAAATTTTCTACTTTGTCTTTGCTACCTTCAAATGATATTCTTTGACAAGGGGCAGACTTTATGCACTGAAGGAGCTTAGTTATAGCCTTCATTAACTCATTCACTATCAGAGAGCTTTCCTATATTGAATAAAGTTACCTTGAAGTAGAAAGAAAAAAATCAGAGAGAGAGAGGGTGGTGTGGCAAGAAAAACTATCTTAAAAAAAAAAAAAAAGACTGAAAGAGTTAAACAAGGTGCTGAGAGGCTGAGGTAGTGAGGCGTGAAAGTAGGCTAGTAGAAGTCATCTTAAGTTGTGTGAGGGATGGAGATTTGGAGAGGTGAGCCAAACTGTTCTCCAGTTTCAAAATATTAACAAAATTAACCATATATTAGTGTTATTATACAGCACAAAATTAATTGAACAAATACATATACATTGAAAAAAAAAAGGCAAAAAAGAAAACAGCAGTACCAAGAAGGACAAAAGCAACCATAAATAAAAGAAAAAGGAAGTAAATGGATTATCATTATAGAGTAACAATGGCATGAGTAGGAGAGAATTAAATAGAAGTAACATCATAATATAAAGAAAGACATGGGGAAAAGGAAGAAAAGAAATATTATGACAGGATAGCAAGATATTAGTCATTGGATCAGACAAGGAGAGGTCAGTTTAAGTTTGGTTGTTGGTCAGGTCAGATGAGGTCAGGTTTGGGTTATTTGAGGCAGGTTAGATAAGGTCAGGTAGGTGGTTGGAGGTGTGGGGAAACAAGCAATGAAACTCAAGTTAGTGGAATCAAACTTAACTGCAGGCACACATGCTCTCTCTCTCTCTCTCTCTCTCTCTCTCTCTCTCTCACACACACACACACACACACACACATATGCATGCTCGAAGTACTAGCAGTTACTGAAAGCACTTCACTAACAATTTTGTTTCACTACCTGTAATTCAAAAAAGGCATTATATTACCAGCAGTCCTCATTATAAGCCAGGGATATATTTAAAAATACCACAAGTTTTTCTGAATAACTGGTACTGTAAAGTGTGAGAAAATGTCAGATCAGCTTGACTTGAAGATATGAATCTTTACATGACAACTGTTCCATAATTTACTGTGGCTATAACTGCAATACAGAATGTCATATATGGCAACTTACACTGAGGACTTGTGTACCTGGAATGACACGTAAAAATTAATCAATATATAAATGCCAGACACATTACCCTACCTCAAAATTTGCTTCCTACCAACAAACAGCCACTTCATGGTTGGCAAACCCTATAAGAAAATGGAGTTCCAGGACCACAACAATTCTGCAAAGCTGACTAGACACATTTAATGAAAATACATAAGGCAGATCAACTAAGATTCTGGAAAGAATTATAGCGAAACTCTATTTACCAGTACTGAGAAGTTACTATACTCCATTTCAAAGAGTCTGGCACCATCATTGATGTCGTCAACACCTGTAGCACTGACAAAGGTCCTCCGTACTGGATATACCTTTTTGTATTGCCTTTATATATTGGTTCTCAAGGTAATACATAGAGGTTTACCTAGTACAGAGGATTTACATCAACACTACAAGCATTGAGGACACCTAAGATGGTGCCAGGCTCAGTGAAATGGAGTATATTTCTGGCCCAAACAATACTGGGAAGATACTGTGTTAGTTCTGGCCCAAACAGGATACTTTTTTAGTATGAGACCCAGAGAAGTATTTTATTCCTCTTTGATGCCCAATTTCCCAAAAGCACTTTGGTTGGTCAATATTGTTCTTAATTCCACTGGGTGGCCTAATGATTAAAACCTCATACAACAGCCTAATAAATTACTTAATGGTATCTTTATATACACAGTATTTTTAAATATTACTATCCACATGATGATGATCATGATGATGATTATCCATGATATTACTGACCCTGACAACCCTATAACCTCCCCTCTGCATAGGGACACAGGATATGGCTGAAAAGAAATGAGGGTTGAGGCAAAATACAGAATGTCATTGAGGCATTTGCCAACATAACAAAATCTGCATGAAGTAAAGCTTTCACCTGTGTCATCCATAGTAAGCTATACCACTTCTGTACCTACTCTGTGGTGGGATGAAATCTTTATCTTATGCATTTTCTATTATTTAATGCCAGTGCACATGTCACTGTTCTGGCTCAAAACTTGTATGCCACTGTTCTACCTGATAACCAGTTTAATTTGTATTGTGAAGCAATTACCAATACTGTAAAGATTTTCAACATTTATGGATATAATACTTGATGCTTTGCAAATACAGGTCATGGGCATTATACACTATGCCAAGCAACCTGTCCATACAGCTGCACCCTCTCAGTCACCATCCGAAATTCATAGAAGATTAGTGTGAAAATTACGAATACATATCAACAAACTTTGTAACAAAAATCAACATTTCATCATGGAAGAAAAGTACCTTGTGCAATATGAGGTAACTGTTAACCTGTGGACTGCACAATAACCTTTTTTTATCCCACCCCGTGGTGTGTGTGTGTGTGGGGGGGGGAATGTTTATCATAAACATGATAAATATCCAGGGCATCATCTGGTGAAAAAAAAAAAAAACTCTCTCTCCATCTTAGCGTAGCGTGCCGGGGTAGTTAGCAGTGATGCATGGCCACTTGAAGGTTGGCACAGCCTAAGCTGTGGCTCACAATGCAACAATACCCAGCCTGAGCTGTGGCTCACAATGCAACAATACTCAGCCTGAGCTGTGGCTCGCAATCCACGGGTTAAGAGACTGTGTGAATCAATGAACAAGTTGGCTGGGATGACATGTGATGCATATGACACATTTAATAACAAACATTGCTACACAAACAGAATAATGGATCAAAGAGTGTCTAAAATTTGAAATCAGAGTCAGATTATTATAATTACAGTAAACCTGGTATTGTACTTCCTAAACACCAATAAAATGCCTTTGTATGCAAGGTACAAGCGAGGCCATTTAATTCCGAAAGCACTGAAATGTTGTCTTACACCCAGAGGATGCCTAGAGTATATTGATGGCTATCCACCTACCAAGTTTCATGCCTTTACGACAACCTGTCTGGCCTGTTTTGAAGATTTTCGACATGCTGCACTTGGCGCGTGTTATGTGCCAAGTACACCAACGCGGTGTGATGAAACCCATCAAAAACTAACCTTAAAGAATAGGGCTCCCATATGGTGCAAACCATGCAGTGATCGGCCCTGTGGTTGCTGAGATATAAGCTTCTCAAAGGTATTACGATCGGACCAGGCCAGTTTGGGCCACTCATTTTTTTTTCTTTTCTTTTCTTTAATATAAGGAAGAAGGAACTAAATGCCAGGAGCCCACAAACCATTCCTTAAAAAAAAAAAAAAAAAAAAAGGAGCCAAATTCCAGATGCATTCATCTCGAGATGCCTGGACACACTGCGTTTGAAAGATTGGAGATCATAGGAAGTAGGAAATACAGACAGAGAGGGACAGCTCCAGAGATGGCCTGTTGCATAAAAGACGGGTGCAACGTGCCCGTCGTAGAGGTGGAGGGATGCAAGCAGAAATTTCAGAGGAGCAATGACCATTGAAGTAGCGACAGAAAAGAGATAAAGATGCAACATTGCAGTGAAGAGACAAGTTGAAGGAAGCCAGTAAGAGGAAAAGAGTTACTGAGATGAAAAGCCTTTGACTCCACCCTATTGAGAAGAGCTGTATGTGGCGAGCCTCCCCACACATGAAAGTTGTACTCTACACAGAGGCGAATAAAACCTGTGAATAAAGTCAACAACTGTGCAGGGGTGAAGAAGGTACAGAGTCAGCTTAGCACACTTAATCTCTTGGAAGCAGATCTATATTTATCTAGTCTAGTTTTAAACACATAAATGTTTTTTGCCTGCACCATCTCTTCGTCTAAGACATTCCAAATACTTATGCTTTAATTCGGGAAACTGAACCTTTTAAGATTATAAAGACATCTATTTTTCTTCAACTTGAAGCCATGACTTCTTGTTCTTCCATCATCCAACACAAAAAGATCCTCTCTATCCACCTTTTCCAATTCCCTTAAATTTCTAAATATTGTGATGATGTCACCTCTTTCCTTTCTCTCGCGTAGTGATGGTAACCTCAGTTTTTCCAGTATCTTCTTGTAGGTCGGTTCCCTTAAGCACGGTATCAACCTCGTTGCCACTCGTTGAACCCTCTCCAGTGTATCAATATGCTTCTTCCAATAAGGTGACCATACCACAGCCGCATACTCAAGTCTTGGTCTTATCATGGTCACTACCAACTCCCTCAGCATTTCCTCATCCATATAATTAAAAGCCACTCTCATGTTGGTCAGTAATCCATAGGTTCTTCCAATGATTTTGTTTATATGCTTTTCTGGTGACAAGTCATCCTGAACAATCACTCCCAAGTCTTTCTCATCTTTTCTTTTACTAATTATCTCATTGCCCATTTTATATGTCCAGTGTGGTCTTTTTTCACTTATTCCCATTTCTAATACATGACACTTCTTGGCATTAAAATCCATTTTCCAAGTCTGGCTCAAGCTGTGGAGTTTGTCCAAGCCCTCTTGCAGTTCTTTACAACTATCAATACATTCAATATATTTCATTATTTTAGCATCACCTGTGCACACACTCATGTAACTATTCAAACCCTCTGGCAAATTATTTACATATATCAGACACATTATTGGGGCTAAGACAGAGCCCTGGGGTACTCTACTAGTCACATTTCTCCATTGTGAAACCTTGTCTCTTTTAACTGTTTTCATCTGCCTTCCTATCAAATAATCTCCCATCCACTTTAATAGTTTCTCATGCACCCTTCCAAACGTCTTCAACTTCCACAGCAGTCTCCTATAGGGCACCCTTTCAAATCCTTTCTTGAGATCTAAATAGACACAATCAGCCCATCCCTCTCTCTCTTGTATGACATCTATTACCCTACTGTATAAACTTAATAGGTTAGTAACACATGATCTTCCTTCCCTAAAACCAAACTGTCTTGGAGTTATCACTTCATTTTCTTCTACATGCTTTATCCATCTTTTTCTAATCATTTTCTCACAGATTTTACAAACAATACTAGTAAGTGATACCGGAAGTGATACCGGAAGGGAAGAGGTTGTGCAGACCAGATATTCATTTTTAGATCCTTAGTGGAAAAGTTTCTAGAGAAGGGCAAGAAGTTGTATGCAGCCTTCATGGATCTGGAGAAAGCATATGACAGGGAGGATAGACAAGGTTTGTGGAAGGTATTAAGAATATATGGAGTGGATGGGAAGTTATTGAAGGCACTGAAGAGTATGTATGAGGGTGCTAAGGCTGCAGTGCATGTTGATGGCAAACTGAGTGAATCTTTCCATTTGAAGGTTGGATTGAAACAAGGATGTGTCATGTCTCCATGGTTGTTCAATCTGTACATGGATGGGGTTATAAAAGAGATACAAGGTCAGGCCCTAGTGAGAGAGGGCAGTGTTTGGAAACTCCCTGTACTGTTGTTTGCAGATGATACTGTGTTGTTGAGTGAAGACGAAGGGGAGCTGCAAGGCTTGGTAGATGAGTTTGGGAGAGTGTGTAAGAAATGGAATCTAAAGGTGAATGTAGGGAAGAGTAAAGTGATGGTCTTTGAGAGAAGTGAAGCCAGTGAATGTACAATGAGATTGGATGGGAAGGATATGGAGAATGTGAGTGAATTTAAGAACTTGGGCAGTGTGATGAGTAAGGATGGAAGTCTGGAGAGTGAAGTGCTCGAAAGGATGCAGCAGGGAAGGAAGGTTGCTGGTGCGTTGAAAGCAGTGATAAGAAACAGGGAGGTGAGCATGGAAGTGAAAAAGTTGTTACATGACAGTATTGAGATACCAACTCTGACATATGGAAGTGAAGCTTGGACCCTGTTGGAAGGACAGAAGTCAAGAGTGAGAGCAGTGGAAATGAGTTATTTGAGAGGAGCATGTGGAGTCACATGGAGAGACAGACTAACAAATGAGGAAGTGAAGGAGCGTTGTGGTGTGGTTGAGGACGTGATGGGAAGCGTTAGGAGAAACACGTTAAGGTGGTTTGGGCATGTGGAGAGGATGGAGAGTGAAAGACTGACGAGGAGAGTGTATGTGAGAGAGGTGGAGGGGGCGAGAGGGAGGGGAAGGCCGAGGATGAGATGGAGGGATGGAGTGGAGAGGTATATGAGAGAGGGGGGTGTGAGTTGGGAGCGTGGTAGTGAAATGGCAGGGGACAGAGTGACATGGAGGCGATTTGTTTGTGGCCACCCCGTGCGGGATTGAGGCGTCTGGCAATAGAGAGATAGATAGATAGATACCGGTCTGCAATTGAATGAATCTTCCCTATCTCCTCCCTCGAAGATTGGCACAATACTTGCTCTTTTCCAATCTTTAGGTAACTGTCTATTTTCCAGCGAGGTCTTGATGATGACATAAACTGGCCACACTAACTGGTCTGCACATTCCTTCAGAATCCATCCAGCCACGCCATGTGGTCCCACTGCTTTCTCACATCCAAATCCCTCACCAGCTGTAGCATCTCATTCACATCAACTGTAATTTCTGTCATTCCAGTCAGCCTGGGTTCCATTTCAGGCTCCCTAAATTCCACCTCTAATACACAGACTGACTGCAGCTTGTTCATTATTTCACACAATTCTTCTTCTCTTTTGTAAGTTTCATCTCCATCCCTCAATCATATTATACTGTTCCTAACTTTCATTTCACCATTTACAAACCTGTAAAATAGTTTTGGTTTTTTTGACATTTATTAATAATATCTTTTTCGTATTTCCTTTCTTCTTCTCTCCGCACCCTTACATATTCATTTCTTACCTGCTTGTACTCCTCCCAAGCCCTTTCACTATACCTTCTTCTCACTTTATTCCAGGCTCTTTTTCTTGCCTCATGTGCCATTCTACATCTGTTGTTAAACCATTCTTTCTTCCTTTCCATAGCTGCGGAAAATTCTGGGGCATATTCACTAACTCTTGTTTTATATACGTCTATCAAAAACTCATATTTTTCATCAACGTTTGTGATTGTATTCATTTTACTCCAGTCTACATTTTCAAAAAAGTTCCTCAGGGAAGCAAAGTCTGCCTTCCCTTAATTGTTTCTATTTACTCTGTTTTTTCCATCTCTTTCTCCTTCCCTTACTCCCACCACTTCCATCTCAATAACCAGATGATCACTTTTACCAAAGGGGCATTGGTAGGTTGTGTTCCTCACATCATTTGGGTCCTTTGTGAATACTAGGTCGAGCCTTGATGGTTCATCGTTGGGTTACCATGTTTTCCATCACCAATTCCATTAACTTATTTTCCATGATTCCTCATTGTTTCCAGCATCCATACTTTCCTAATCAACTTCTCTACAGCTAAAATCTCCCACTATTATTATTCTGTTTCTTCGTTCAATTAACATCTTTAGCTTAATAATGGATTCTCTTATTAACTGTTTGTAATCTTCTTTTGTCCATGCCCTAGTTTTGGGGGGCATATAAAATACTATTACATCTATTTTTTCTCCACAGCTGTCCTCTATTTCAATTTCAAAAAGTTCAACCATGGTATTTTCAATTTCTATATTTTTTGACCTTAGTTCATTATAGGCTAAAACCATTATACCTCCCCCAAACTTACTTTCTCTATCCTTCCTCCAAATATTATAACTGTTCCATCCAAATAATTTTGTATCGACATCTTGGGGCAATTTAGTCTCCAACAAGCAAACAATTTCAGGTTTATTTTCATTTATATAGTCTCCAATTTCCCCTTTCTTAGATATTAACCCATCTACATTACTATACATGATACTTAGATTTACTACACTGGTTTTACCTTTACTCATTCTTCTCTTATTCATATTCATATCCATCCCCCTTGTTTCCTTCACTTCTAATTCCTCACATACAACTTCCTTACTTTCATATCCATCACTCTCCAAAAAAAAGTTTTACATTCTTTCTTTGTCCTTCTGCCATTTTTTTCTTTTACTTGTTCCTTCAAAAATTTTAAAACTTCTCTTTCTTCTTCATTCAAATCTTTTCTTATTATAATATTTTCCATCTCTGCCTCTTTACCAGATCACTTTAAGTATATCATTTACTACATTTTCTGATGACAACTTAACTCTCATTGGTCTTGCTTCCCCTTTCTTATATGGCCTTATCCTCCTTATTTCCTCAATTTCTTTTTCCCACTTGTTTCCTTCAGGATCGATCTTGCCCAATATTTTTCTCATTTGACTTGAGTCTCTCTCGAGTCTCACAGATCTAACCTTTTCTTCCTCCTCCCTGTTTCCAAATATTATCACACATCTGTTCCTTTTTACAGTTTCTCTCACTATGTTCTCTTTTTTCTTCAGTATCGTCACTACATTTTCTTCCATTTTTTTCTCGTTCATTTCCCTTTCTTCCAGTATGATTTCCCTTAAGCTGACCACTTCTTTCTGTTCTTCTTCCACATATGCCCACTTTGCCTTGCTCTTCTAACACACTATTCACCATCTCCATTTTGTTACTGCTATCTTCTAGCTTTCTCCTTAATTCGATATTTCATCGTTTCAAATTCTTGATCTCCTAGTTTGTCATCATACTGACCAGTATCAAACTCCGTATAGTATTTCTGATATTTTCAGCCATGTTTCTTGATACTAGATCCTCTACTTTCTTTTCTAGTTAACTAATTCTCATAATCAACATTTTGACTAAATCCATCACATTTGATTCAATGTCAAATCCTGAAAATTCCCTCAATGTTTTCATTGTTGGCCATGTTTGAGGATGGTTACAGTATTAAACTAAACAGCTGTTACCAAGATTCCTATAAACATTCATGTATACTCACTGACAATAGCTCTTTACATTTTTGGTCGACTATATTAAAATACTTTAAACTTCAGACAAGACAAAAGGTGACAGGTCAAACATAATTCCTGAAAACTACTTAAGGTTTGCAGAGTTCCTTGAGAGGTGATTGAGACATGTCCACTCACTCTGGCTGCTCTGCTGTGTGTGTGTGTGTGTGTGTGTGTGTGTGTGTGTGTGTGTGTGTGTGTGTGTGTGTGTGTGTGTATTTACCTAATTGTGATATACAGGAAATGAGCTATGCTCGTGGGGTCCCGTCTCTGTTTCTCAATAAGTCAAATTTTGCCTTAAACTCATTTAAGTTTTTAGAACGGACGATCTCTTTGTCCAGGCTATTCCACAGGTCTATACATCTATACGGAAAACTAAATTTCTTGATGTCCTTCGAGCAGCTAGGCTTCTTTAGTTTCATTCCATGTCCTCTTGTTGCTCTCTCATCCCACACAAACAGATTTTCTCTGTCAATTTTATCTACTCCTATCATGGTCCTGAACACTGCAATCATGTCACCCCTCTTTCTCCTTTCCTGTGTGTGTATTTACCTAATTGTATTTACCTAATTGTGATATACAGGAAATGAGCTACGCTCGTGGGGTCCCGTCTCTGTTTCTCAATAAGTCAAATTTAGCTTTAAACTCGTTTAAGTTTTTAGACTGGACGATCTCTTTGTCCAGTCTATTCCACAGGTCTATGCATCTATACGGAAAACTATATTTCTTGATGTCCTTCAAGCAGCACGGCTTCTTCAGTTTCAGTCCATGTCCTCTTGTTGCTCTCTTATCCCATAAAAACAGATCTTCTCTATCAATT
>JAGKTI010000830.1:0-25839 GCA_018397915.1 Birgus latro | reverse complement strand
AGCACATCAATCGCTCTTGAGTAAAAGCTCAACAAGTTGGAAACACATGACCTTCCACTTCTAAATCCAAATTGACTTTCAGTCAAAATATTCATCTCTTCCAGATATTTTATCCACCTATCTTTCAGAATCTTCTCGCACAATTTTGCAACCATGCTGGTTAGGGACACTGGTCTATAGTTCAGGGGTTCTTCCTTGTTTCCTCCCTTGTAAATTGGTACCACATTTGCTCTCTTCCATTCCCGAGGCACTTTCCCTTCTTCCAGCGAACACACAATTAAACTGTGAATCTTATCTGCCAGTTGGTCTCTGCATTCCTTCAGTACCCAATTTGAAATTCCATCTGGTCCTGGGGCTTTCCTTACATCTTGAGTTTCCAGTAATTTGTACACTTCCTGCACTTCCACTTTTATATCTTTTATCACCACATTCCTAGTCACTCCCTCCCCCTCCACAAACTCCCCTTCATTAGTAAAAACTGATTGGAAACGTTTGTTCATTATTTCAGCTTGCATTGCCGCATCATTATAGACCTCTCCTTCTACTTTCAGTTTGGTGATTCCTTCCTTTTGTTTCAATTTGCCATTAACAAATCTATAAAACAATTTGGGTTCATCCTTACATTTGTCGATTATACCTTTTTCAAAGTTCCTTTCTTCCTCTCTACGAATTCTTGTATATTCATTTCTAGTTCTTTTATATTCTTCCTTTGTTCTGTTATTACCTCTCTTTCTCCATTTCTCCTTTCTCAGAAATCTCCATTCTAGGAGATTTCAATGTTCACCACCACCTTTGGCTTTCCTCTCCTTTCACTGATCCACCTGGTGAACAAGCCTACATCTTTTCTATCCTTAATGACCTAGAGCAGCTTGTACAGCACCCTACCCGTATCCCTGACCGCCTTGGAGAGAGTTCCAACATACTTGACCTTTTCCTAACAACTAATCCTTCTACTTACACTGTTCATCTTTTCTCTCCGTTGGGCTCCTCCGATCATAATCTTATTACCTTAACATGTCCAATCGCTTCAGTACGGCCTGTGGACCCTCCAAAGAAACGCCGCCTGTGGCACTTTGGAGCTGCAGATTGGGAGGCCCTCAGGCAGAACTTCTTTGATTTTCCATGAAATGATTATTGCTTCCTTGGCCGGGAGCCATCTGAGTGTGCCTTGCGCGTTACGGAGGTTATTCTCTCGGGCATGGAAGCATACATTCCTTTCTCATATCCTCTGACTAATGCAAGAAAGCCTTGGTTTAATCACGCTTGTTCTAATGCTGTCCGCAACAAGGAGAGGGCCTATAAGAGGTACCGGAGCCAACCCACCCCTGAATCACACCTTTTATATATTTCTGCCCGGAATCGTGCTAAGTCTGTTCTTCGCTCTGCTAAAAACAATTTCATCCGTGCTAAATGTTCCCAACTCTCCAACTCGAATTCTTCTCGCTCCTTCTGGCACCTTGCCAAAAACCTTTCTAACAACTTTACCTCATCATCCTTCCCTCCTCTTTTCTACTCTGATGGCTCTGTAGCTATTTCTTCTACTGATAAAGCAGATCTCTTCGCTCAGACTTTCTCCTCCAATTCCACCTTAGACGATTCCGGTGCTATTCCTCCATCACTTCCCCCCTCTGACTTCCTCTTGACTGACATTAAAATTTCTTCAGCTGATGTGTTTTCTGCCATCACTGGCCTCAATACTAAAAAGGCATATGGTCCTGATGGAGTCCCTCCTGTTGTCCTCAAAAACTGTGTTTCTGTGCTTACACCCTGCCTAGGTAAACTCTTTCGCCTTTGCCTCTCAACTTGTACCTTTCCTTCTTGCTGGAAGTTTGCTCTCATTCAGCCAGTCCCAAAGAAGGGTGACCATTCCCAACCCTCTAACTGTTGTCCAATTGCTTTAACATCCTGTGTATCAAAAGTTTTCGAGTCAATTCTTAACAGAAAAATTTTAAAGCATCTTTCCTGTCACAACCTTCCTTCTGATCGTCAGTATGGGTTCCGTCAGGGACGCTCCACTGGTGATCTCACCTACCTTTCAGACTCTTGGTCATCCTCGTTTCGGAACTTTGGCAAAAGCTTTGTCATTGCACTTGACATTTCAAAGGCTTTCGATCGAGTCTGGCATAAATCTTTAATTTCCAAACTGCCCTACTACGGTTTCTATCCTTCTATCTGTGCCTTCATCTCTACCTTCCTTTCTGGTCGTTCTATAGCCGCTGTTGTAGATGGCCATCGTTCCTCTCCTAGACCTATCAACAGTGGTGTTCCTCAGGACTCTGTCCTATCACCTACTCTCTTCCTTTTATTCATCAATGACCTTCTAAGCTGTACATCTAACCCTATCCACTCATATGCTGATGATTCCACCCTTCACCTTTCCATTCGGTTCCTGCAACATCCATCCCAGCAGTTACTTCATCAAAAAAGGGATGAGGCTATGGCACACCTAATGTCTGACTTGGCTCGTATCTCTGATTGGGGTAAAAATAATCTTGTTATTTTTAATGCATCAAAAACTCAGTTCTTACACTTATCAACTCGACAAAATCTTCCTCAGGATTACCCACTAATGTTTAATAATGAACAGTTATGTCCTGCAACATCCTTGAACATGCTTGGGGTTTCATTCTCTCGGGATTTGTCTTGGAAAGAACATATTACATCTCTTGTGAAATCTGCTTCCAAGAGATTAGGTGTGCTAAGCCGATTCCGAACTTTCTTTACCCCTGCACAGTTGTTGACCTTGTACACGGGTTTTATTCGCCCGTGGATGGAGTACAACTCTCATGTGTGGGGAGGCTCCCCACATGCAGCTCTTCTCAATAGGGTGGAGTCAAAGGCTTTTCGTCTCATTAACTCTCCTCTTCTAACTGATTCCCTTCAACCTTTGTCTCTTTGCCGCACTGCTGCATCTTTATCTCTCTTCTATCGCTACTTCAATGGTCACTGTTCCTCTGAACTGTCTGCTTGCATCCCTCCACCTCTACGACGGGCACGTAGTACCCGTCTAGCAACAAACTCTCATCCCTTTTCTGTCCAACTCTCTAATGCAAGAGTTAACTGTTACTCCCAGTCCTTCATTTATGCAACTGGTCAACTCTGGAACTGTCTTCCTCTGTCTGTATTTCCTACTTCCTATGATCTCCAGTCTTTCAAACGCAGTGTGTCCAGGCATCTCGAATTGAACGGATCTTGAATTTGGCTCTCTTTTGTATTGTTTTTGCTTTTTCTTGGAAGGAACAGTATGCAGGCCTGTGGCCTTTGGTTCCTTCTTGCTTGCATAAAAAAAAAAAAAAAAAAATTGTTCCACGCCATGTCCTTCTCTTTTTTCGCTATCATACACTTTCTATTAAACCACTCCTTTTTCCTGTATTCTTTCCCACTTACTCTTGGAACATATTTTTCCACTCCTGAATTATAGAGGTCTAGAAAGATATCCCACTTCCTCTGAATCTCTCTTGTTTCTCTGAATTTTCTCCAATCTGCATTTTCAAAAGATTTTCTCAATTCTGTAAAGTTTGCTTTCCCAAAGTTATATCTTCCCTGCCTATGGAGCACGTCCCTTGGCACCACGTTCCCTATTATCATCTGGAACTCAATGACCACGTAATCACTTTTTCCTATAGGACACAGATATTTCAAGAATTCAATTATGTCAGGTTCTTTGGTTAGCAGTAAATCTAATCTTGCTGGGGTGTCATCACCTCGGAATCGTGTCTCTTCTTTGACCCACCGTGTCATTACATTATTCATCACAGTGTTTAACAATATAGCGCCCCACGAATATTCATCACCTCCTGAGTCCCATTCCTCCCAGTTCACCTCTTTACAATTAAAATCACCCATTAAAATTATATTGCTGCTTTTCTCAATCACTTTCTGTAGACAACTAACCATGTCTGACAACATCTCCTGGTATTCATCATCAATCCATGCTCTTGTCTTAGGTGGAACATATACTACTGCTATATCTCTCTTACAGTTCTCTCCAGTTTCTAATTTCATGTTTATCACTTCAGCCCTACCCTCTCCCATTTCCACAGAATCTACATTTAAGTTGTTCTTCACTGCTATCATCACTCCTCCTCCCATTTTATCTTTTCTGTCTCTTCTCCACAATTTGTATTTGCCATCTCCCATATGGATATCAATATTCTCCCTTAACTTGGTCTCTACAAAGCACATAACATCAGGCTCTTGTATCCTCAAGAAATCGTTGATTTCTAACATTGCCGATATTAATCCATCAACATTAGTGTACGCCACTTTCAAACTTTTTTCATTATTACTTATACCATCTTTTCTCCTCCTCTCCGTCGGTACCACTTCCTCAATTTCTGGTCCATAACTCTCCAATAAAACACTGTCTTCTCCTTCTCCGTTCTCTGTTCGTTTTTTGCCTTAGCTTCCTTTACTAACTCCTTTATTTTAGCTCTTTCTTCCTCATTTGCGTCTCTTCTTAACCAGACATTTTCGAACCCCTTTTTGTCTGCTAATTTCCATGTCCTATTCATGATTTCATTTACTACTGACTGGGACTTAAACTTCACTTTCAATGGCCTCGCCCCTCCTTCCTCATACTTACCTAACCAAAACACTTCTTCAATCTCTTCTTGGGCTTCATTGTTACCCTCCATTACCACTGATATTATTTCTTTAACTTTACTCAATTCTTCTCTTTCTCTTTCAGATCTTATCGTGATACGCTTTTCTTTTACCCCTAAAATAATTACACATTTTTTCTTATCTGCTACATCCCTGACTAAAGATTCTCTACTTTTCAGTACCCTAACTACTTCCTTCTCCACCTTTTCCTTGCTTTGTTGTTCTATAATCTCTTTCAAATTTACATTCCCTTCCTCATGAATTTTCTTCCACCTCTTTTGTTGCTCCTTGATTTCCTTAATATGTTCATTTTGCATCCTTGATTTTGAATCATACTCATCTAATTTACTTTTCATTCTGTCTCTTTCTTCTTCCAACCTCTTGTTTTCCCTCCTGAGCTGTTCTATTTCATTTGTAGCAGATTCATTACTCACTTTTAATTCCGTAACTTCTCTTTCTTGTTCCGCACTGAGTGTGTAAACTTTTTCCAGCTTGTTCTGTAAAACTTTGATCTCTCTCTCCTGTAGCTCTCTAATTACTACCCATACCTTCTTTAATTCCTGGACATTCCTCTCCGCCATGTTTTCTACTCCTGCTACTCTTGTTTGATTCAGTTTGGTACTTCCATTTCTTGCATCTTCGTCGGAGAAGCCCACAAATTCCCTTTCGCCCGATGTAAACAAACTGCTGTCGCTTTCCGCCAAGATACAACCATATGGTAACTTTTCTATTCTACTGTATCTTGCTCTCTTTATCCCGAAACCCGCGTTTTTTTTAAACTAATGTCCGACGGGACCACCACTCACGCACTCATTTACATAATCACAATAGGCTGTGTGTGTGTGTGTGTGTGTGTGTGTGTGTGTGTGTGTGTGTGTGTGTGTGTGTGTGTGTGTGTGTGTGACTACGGGGGAGGGCGGGTAGTAGAGCAATTTGGCTATCTTGCCTCCTTCCCTGTCCCCCCACCTTCCCCCACCTGTCTCCCCAACTCTTGCTTGTCTCCTCCCCATCCCCCTGCCCTCCCCCATGCCCACTTGTCTCCTGTGTGTGTGTGTGTTCTTACCTAATTGTTTTTACCTAATTGTATCTTTACAGGAATGAGTCAAGCTCGTACTGTCCCGTGTCTTAAACCATTTTCATCATACATCTCCTTAAATTTATGAACTGTTTTGGCACACACTGTTTCATTCAGTAGTGCATTCCACTGATCAATTGCCCTATTTGGGAAACTAAATTTCCTTACATCTTTATCACCTCTCTTTTTATGCAGTTTTTTGCAGTGTCCTCTTCCTGATCTATCTCTCTATCTATCTATCTATTGCCAGACGCCTCAATCCTGAACAGGGTGGCCACAAACAAATCGCCTCCATGTCACTCTGTCCCCTGCCATTTCACTACCATGCTCCCAACTCACACCCCCCTCTCTCATATACCTCTCCACTCCATCCCTCCCTCTCGCCCCCTCCACCTCACTCACATACACTCTCCTCGTCAATCTTTCACTCTCCATCCTCTCCACATGCCCAAACCACCTTAACGTGTTTCTCCTAACGCTTCCCATCACGTCCTCAACCACACCACAACGCTCCTTCACTTCCTCATTTGTTAGTCTGTCTCTCCATGTGACTCCACATGCTCCTCTCAAATAACTCATTTCCACTGCTCTCACTCTTGACTTCTGTCCTTCCAACAGGGTCCAAGCTTCACTTCCATATGTCAGAGTTGGTATCACAATACTGTCATGTAACAACTTTTTCACTTCCATGCTCACCTCCCTGTTTCTTATCACTGCTTTCAACGAACCAGCAACCTTCCTTCCCTGCTGTACCCTTTCGAGCACTTCACCCTCCAAACTACCATCCTTACTCATCACACTGCCCAAGTACTTAAATTCACTCACATTCTCCATTTCCTTCCCATCCAATCTCACTGGCTTCACTTCTCTCGAAGACCATCACTTTACTCTTCCCCACATTCACCTTTAGATTCCGTTTCTTACACACTCTCCCAAACTCATCTACCAAGCCTTGCAGCTCCCCTTCGTCTTCACTCAACAACACAGTATCATCTGCAAACAAGAGTACAGGTAGTTTCCAAACACTGCCCTCTCTCACTAGGGCCGCTCCAACATCCACTGCCCGACCTTGTATCTCTTTTATAACCCCATCCATATACAGATTGAACAACCATGGACACATGACACATCCTTGTTTCAATCCAACCTTCAAATGGAAAGATTCACTCAGTTTGCCATCCACACGCACTGCAACCTTAGCACCCTCATACATACTCTTCACTGCCTTCAACAACTTCCCATCCACTCCATATATTCTTAATACCTTCTACAAACCTTGTCTATCCACCCTGTCATATGCTTTCTCCAGGTCCATGAAGGCTGCATACAACTTCTTGCCCTTCTCTAGAAAATTTTCCACTACGGATCTAAGAATGAATATCTGGTCTACACAACCTCTTCCCTTCCTAAAACCTCCTTGTTCTTCTCCAACTAATTCCTCAGTAATTTCCCTAACTCTGTCAATAAGTATCCTACGATATATTTTTCCTATTACACTGAGAAGGCAAATGCCCCTATGATTACCACACACTGCTTTTTCCCCTTTTCCTTTGTACAGAGGAATAATTATACCTGACTTCCAATCCTCCGGGACTCTACCCTCCTCCCAAGCCAATCTGCACACCTTCCACATCCATTCTATTACTATCTCTCCCCCATGCTTCAGCATTTCACCACACACTCCATCAATTCCTGGGGCTTTCCCCATTTTAACTTTCTTCATTGCTTCCACCACTTCCATCCTGGTGATTTCTTCCTCTCTTCTCACAACCCTCCTTCTCCCTGCCATTCCCCAGCCACTTATACTTGCATTACTTTCATTCTCTATGTTCAACAGTTCATTGAAGTGTTCTCTCCATCTGTTTACTTTTTCTCCCTTCTCCACTAGTAATCTACCATTTTTATCTTTCACACCCCCACTGCCTTCGTTGGCACCCTGTCTAGCTCTCTTTACCTCCTTCCAGAACATTTTCTTACATTCCCTCCACTTTGCACTCAAATTCCTTCCAAATTCCTCATCCACTCTCTTCTTACTCTCTCTTACTAATCTTTTCACCTCTCCCCTCCTCACTACATATAACTCTCTCGTCCGTCTCTCAGCTTCTTCGTTGCCCCTGTTTCTCATCCACTCATTATATGCTTTCTTCTTTTGTGCCACAGCCTCTCTCACCTCTTCGGTCCACCATGCTGTTCCCTGAACCCCCTTTCGTCTTCTCTTCACCCCACACACCACCTCACGTGCTGCACAGATTTCTTCTGTCAATACCTTGCACACACCCTCCACGTCCCCCATCTGCTCCAATCTATATTTACCCAATCGTTCCTCCACTTCCCTTCTATATTCCGCCTTTATTCCATCCTCTTGTAACTTTTCTACCCTCCTTGTAACAAATACTTCCTCCTGTCTTTCCCTTCTTCTCTTCCTCCATCTTGTTTGGATTCTGATTCTGGCCACCACCAAGTGGTGGTCAGAAAGTCCACTCCCCCAACCTCTATATACTCTTGCATCCATTATACATCTTCTCATCCTTTCATCCACACACACATAGTCAATCATTGCCTTCCGTTCATTCATTTCCCCGTCCTCTCTTCTCACCACTCGCCATGTATACCTATGGATCATTTTGTGCCTGAAGAGGGTATTGGCTATCACCAACCCCCTCCCAGCACAAATGTCCACTAAAGCACTGCCATTCTCATCCATCTCTGCAGGCACACCCCACTCACCAACCACTCCATCCACCTTCTCATTCCCTACTTTTCCATTCATATCTCCAATCAGAAACACTCTCTCATTCCTTTCAAACTTTTCCAAGCAGGCTTCCACATTTGTCCAAAACTCTTCTCTCACTCTACGTACACGGTCTTGTGTTGGCGCATACACGCACACAATTGCCCACATTTGTAGTCCAACTTTCACTCTTACCCACACAATCCTTGACCCAACTGATCCATACTCTCTTACATTCTCCTTCCACCTGTTGCTCACAACAATACACACTCCCTCTTTCGCCCTCTCATTCTCACCCACTCCCGCGCATATACCCCATCCATATTCCCATTCTCTCACACTCTCACCTTGCCATTTAGTTTCAGTTATTCCACATATATCCACTTTTGCACTCTCAAGCACCTGTACAATCTCTCTCTCTTTCACCTCATCATTCATACCCCTCACATTCCAGGTCGCAATCTTAATCCCGTCCTTTGTCCATTCCTTTGTCGTCAACTTTTGGTCAGTCCTGGTCCGAGGCTTCCTGTTTGTATTTTTAGTTAGTTGTTTTTACGGGGTGGGGCACTAACCCACCACCAACCCTTTTAGTCGCCTCTTACGACAACCAGGGATACTGAGGGAGAATTCTTGAAAACCCCCCTACCCCCAGGGGGTACATCTCCTTAAATTTATGAACTGTTTTGGCACACACTATTTCATTCAGTAGTGCATTCCACTGATCAATTGCCCTATTTGGGAAACTAAATTTTCTTACATCTTTATCACCTCTCTTTTTATGCAGTTTTTTGCAGTGTCCTCTTCCTGATACTTCTTCATAGGTTAATATTCAGTTATGACTATTTTCTCTTTCCCTGCTATGCATTTATATAGCATAATCATGTCTCCTCTTTTTCTCCTCTCGTGTACTGTTGGCAGATTCAATTTTTCTAATCTTTCTTCATAGCTTAGATTCCTTAAGCCTGGTACCCATCTTGTAGTGGCCCTCTGAACTTTTTCAATCTTATCTAAATATTTCTTGAGATGAGGACTCCAGACCACTGATGCATACTCCAGGGTTGGTCTAATGAATGATGTTATCTTCCTCAGCATGTCTTCATTAACCACTTAACCGCGGGGTGTCACTCTCGTGACAGTCGGTGGCAACGGATCAAACCTACTGGGAAATAATAGATTAGTGTTTCTAGTGATAATATCAGGCATTGGTATAAATAGTAAGGGCAGTTGGGTAGTGTAAATGTGGAGATTTCGTGAGCCAACTTTGGAAGTCTCCACAAGTCAAATGATAGTTGACGAGTGCTAAAAAAAAAAACATCCCATGAGAAAGCTGAAGGTATGTGCCATAAGCATACAAAATTATAATACTCTAGGACAAAAAACGGATTTTTGGCAAATATTTTTTAAAATGTCAGTTGGAGTGCGAATTACCGCCGGCGGGAAGGGCAAGAAACGCCTCGAAGAACCCCGCAGTTTAGTGGTTAATGTACGTGAATGCTATTCTCATATTTGCAAGCAGTGTATACATGTTCCATACCTTTTCATTTATGTGGTCTGCCGGAGTTAGTCTGTTATTGATACTCACAACTAAGTCCTTCTCTCTTTCTGATGTGTGTAGGGTTTTATTTCCTAATTTATAATCCCTATCTGGTATTTTCCCACATTTACCAAACTTGATTACATGACACTTGTCCACATTGAATTCCATTTGCCATATATTACTCCATTCATGAAGTTTACTTAATTCTTCTTGTAGCTCTTTACAAGAGACTATGTTAGTAATTCACCCTTGTATTTTAGCATCATCGGCAAACATATTTAAATAGCTTTCATTTCCAGTGTTGCTATCTATGTCATTTATATACACTAAAGATATAATTGGTGCAGATATAATTGGTGCCAGCACTAAGCCCTGTGGAACTCCACTAGTCACTTCCCTTCATGATGGGTAATTTCCCCTTAGTACGGTTCTCATTTCCCTTTTTTTGATAAAATCTTCCATCCAACAATACAGTTTGCCTCAGATTCCTCCTTGATGGCACAGTTTCCATACAAGTCTTTGGTGCGGTGCTCTGTCAAATGCTTTCTTTGAAATCTAAATAGATACTGTCCACCCATCCTTCTCTTTTCTGTAGTGTTTCTGTATAGTAGCTCAACAGATTAGTAACACATGATTTTCCTTTTCTGAAACCAAATTGTCCTTCTGGTTATCATATTGTGTTCTAGATGATTTACCCAAACTTCTCATATCAACTTTTCTAGTACCTTGCTTACAACACTAGTGATACTGGTTGGTAGCTGAGTGGATATTGTCTATTCCCTTTCTTGAATAAGGTAACAATGTTTGCTTTCTTCCAAATATAAGGCAGTTTACCTTGTCCCAAGGATTCCTTGAATATTAAAGATGATGGTTTACTTAATGCCTCTGCACATTCATGTAGCACCCAACATGAAATTTCATCAGGACCATTTGCTTTTCCTTCGTCTAATTTACTTAACTCCTCCTGTACTGTATTTCTTTATCTGATATTTGAATATCTGGTAATATGCATGGGCATGCTTGTTCCACCCCGTGCGGGATTGAGGTGTCTGGCAATAGATAGATAGGTAGATGCATGTTCCATATCATCCCTCTCAAAATTATTTTCTTCTGTAAAAACTGACTGGAAATTCTTAATTAGTGCTTCACAAATATCTTTCTCTTGTGTATAGATGATCCCCTCATCAGAAATGGATTGTATTTTACCTTTAACTTTGCTTTTGCTTCGGACGCAGCTGTAGAATAGCTTCGGTTGATCTATCTATCTATTGCCAGACGCCTCAATCCCGAACGGGGTGGTCACAAACAAATTGCCTCCATGTCACTCTGTCCCCTGCCATTTCACTACCACGCTCCCAACTCACACCCCCCTCTTTCATATACCTCTCCACTCCATCCCTCCATCCCATCCTCGGCCTCCCCCTCCCTCTTGCCCCCTCCACCTCACTCACATACACTCTCCTCGTCAGTCTTTCACTCTCCATCCTCTCCACATGCCCAAACCACCTTAACGTGTTTCTCCTAACGCTTCCTATCAAGTCCTCAACCACACAACAACGCTCCTTCACTTTCTCATTTGTTAGTCTGTCTCTCCATGTGACTCCACATGCTCCTCTCAAATAACTCATTTCCACTGCTCTCACTCTTGACTTCTGTCCTTCCAACAGGGTCCAAGCTTCACTTCCATATGTCAGAGTTGGTATCACAATACTGTCATGTAACAACTTTTTCACTTCCATGCTCACCTCCCTGTTTCTTATCACTGCTTTCAACGAACCAGCAACCTTCCTTCCCTGCTGCACCCTTTCGAGCATTTCACTCTCCAGACTTCCATCCTTACTCATCACACTGCCCAAGTACTTAAATTCACTCACATTCTCCATATCCTTCCCATCCAATCTCACTGTACATTCACTGGCTTCACTTCTCTCGAAGACCATCACTTTACTCTTCCCTACATTCACCTTTAGATTCCGTTTCTTACACACTCTCCCAAACTCATCTACCAAGCCTTGCAGCTCCCCTTCGTCTTCGCTCAACAACACAGTATTATCTGCAAACAACAGTACAGGGAGTTTCCAATACTGCCCTCTCTCACTAGGGCTGCTCCAACATCCACTGCCCGACCTTGTATCTCTTTTATAACCCCATCCATGTACAGATTAGATATGACACATCCTTGTTTCAATCCAACCTTCAAATGGAAAGATTCACTCAGTTTGCCATCAACATACACTGCAGCTTTAGCACCCTCATACATACTCTTCACTCTTCGGTTGATCACTGCTTTTATTTATGATGTCTTCCTCAAACTGTCTTTGGGCTTCTCTCATTATTCTTGTATAATCGTTTCTTGCCTGTTTATAGTTGTTATATGCCCTCTCGCTATTGTGTCTTCAGTTCTATTCCAAAACAAGTCTCTTTTTTCTTCTGATTTCTTACATTCTGTATTAAACCATTTCTTTAATTTCTTTTCTGCTTCTTTGTGTTGTGGGATGTACTTTTGGACTCCTATTTCATAAAGTGTGAGTGAGTGAGTTGGGGAGGGCAGTAGGGCAGTTTGGCTTTCTTGTCTCCTTCCCTGTCCCCCTACCGTCTCTCCCTCCCCCACCCCTGCTTCTCTTGCTCCCCCCCCTCCCTCCAGCTTGGTGTGCTGCCATTTGCCTGCCTGGCTGTCACTGTCAGACAGTTGTCCTGAAGCAGTACTGAACACTGCAAGTCTCATCACCCTACCCTCCTGCACGTGATGTTTGATGTGCCATTTTTTGGCAGTAGTTTATAGTGGTAGGTGGTGGTGACCATCAACCACTCACCTGATGTAGTGCTGCCCACTTCTTCCTTAGCCTTTATCATTCTTTTTCTGTGCCAGCCCTCCTCTCTTCCTATTTCTCCCATCTTTCCTGTCACTTCTTATTGCTTTTCTTTCTTTTACAGGTGGCTTTACATTAAGTGACAAGCCAAATGGTTTCCTGTAAGCCAAGCAACTATTTACAACGCTGGGTGGTAACCATATAACCAAACCATATGTGCTCCCTACGTGTCAACAAGTGGGTTGGTGGAGGGTTAGTGCCCCTCCCCATAAAACAAATAACTCAAAGTCAAATGGCCACCCCTTACGAGATTATGGCGTCTGGCAAAAGGTAGATAGTATTGTTTATGAGGATAATAACATTAACTATTGTTTCTATATCCGACATACTTGCTAACCAAACACTCCCACTGGAACACAACCCTGCCAGATACTGGGGTATGGGTGTACAATATATATATATAGTAAAACATACAAACTCTTGCCAGATATCAGTCTAACATAGTTTAACCCCTTAACCGCGGGTCGTCACTTTCGTGATGGTCGGGTGCAATGGATCATACCGCGGGGCATAACCTGAGTGACTCTGTGTTATTTTTAGTTCCCTCGGGCTTTCAGGTGGTGACTTGTATCATCTATCAGTGCAGCCAATGTCCAACAATAGTCATAGCTGCTAATGTCATCAGTATTCCCATCCATTGTTGACAATTTAGCCATTTTCCCCCATTCTAGACTCCCTCCCTACCTCCCCTCCATTACCCTCTCCTGTCGTCTGCTCAGCCGCTCTGCGCTAAGTAAATCTTTCCCAGATTTTTCCACTGTTTTCATCCATTGAAATGAGACCTATGCCCTATTCTGATACAAAATAACATATATATATAAAAAATATGGTAATTGATAGTGCCATAAACCTGGAATTGGCTAATTATCATGGCAACATCCAACCTGCACTCATTCGCTAATTTCCCCTGCTTTTTTTTCGCCGTGAAATATGCCGTATGAGCTACTCTCATAATATAAATGTACAGTATATAAGAAAGGAAGGGAGAAGCCTGAGTGATATTTATATTCACCTGGAACTACCTAATTTATTATGTATTGTCTAGATTTCCTACAACTTATTTCTTAGCATATACATTAACAGCTGACATTTTCAACTCTTGGCTACTGAGATGCAGGCAGTTCGCTCTTGTGTTTCACGGTGAAATGAAGCTCCTCCGTTTCTGCCGCTTTTGCGCCTATTATAAAAGGCCCTGTGGCCTCTACCCCTACTAAACATCGTGTGGGAAGCGGAAAAGGACAGTAGATATATATAAGTGTAATAAAGTACTAGAAAAAATAAAGTGTGAGTGTGTATATGGGTAAGAAATGAGAGAATACAAGCGGAGAATTAGCGCAAGTGGTAGGCTCGTACAAGCTCGTATTTTACATTGCTTTCGCAGTGTTTTTTTTTATTTAATATGGATTCCAAACTACTTGGAAATCATTGAATAGTGTTTCTAGTGATAATATCTGGCAGTGGTATTCAGATTAGGGGATGTCGGGAAGTGTAAAGTGGAGACTTAGTTACTCAACTTCAGAAGTCTCCACAAGTCCTATGGTAGTCGAGGAGTGCTAAAAAAACATCCAAGGAGAAAGCTGAAGGTATGTGCCATACGCATATTTAATTATAATATTCTATGAGTACTAACTGATTTTTGGCAAATATTTTTAAAAAGTCAGTCGGAGCGCAAATATCCCTGCGGGAATGACGCGGCGTGCCTCCGACATCCCCGCGGTGTAGGGGTTAATGGATTACCATAATAATGTCTCAGAGTGTGTACTAACAAGCAAAATCTTTTGGCTATAAACACAATAAAGGAAACAATTTGCTATGCATAGCTGGCCAGGAACATCACTTCACTTTATCTAAACAATAATGAAACATCCATCCAACCATCATCCACTCCTACATTGCCCCATGAGGAGCATAAGAGCCCGGGACTGGGCAAACTGGTCATGATATTTAAGATGAAAGTCTTTTACACAATACTCTGAAGAGTTTCTTGGATTCCAAAGATCACTTCATGGGGTTTCAAGAGTCATAACACAGTCCCATTATCATTATGATGTGTATCAGTATTTTTGTCCACAGGTATAAGCCATTATATAACTTTTGCCACACTTGTCCATATAGTATGACAACCTACATATATAACAGACATTAAATGCACATAAAAGCTGAATAAAATCTATAAGGTCTTCTCATCAAGCAAGAGATTGCATTCAAAAGACTGTAATCAAAGTCCACAACAAACATTAGACCCTTGCAATACTGAATATAGGAAATGTAAACTCGTTTTTATATTCCCCTTGCCTTACATAATGATGCTGGATTGCAAAGCAGAGCAAATGTGAAGGAAGTGTACATTATTCATTTGGCCAATAATTTACATATGCCCTCATTATAAATAAGGCTATGTCCATTTTTGCTATAAAGCCTTTCAGTACAAAGACACTGTATTTTAGTCATTCCTGCTACCTGAAGACAACTTAATTTAACTAAGGAATGGTCTCTAGCAGTTGTTGTCATTCATGAGTAACCCTTATCCGTCTGGCTGAGCAGACCCACCAACCGTATGCAAGCAACCATCCATGCAGGACAGTCCCATGCAAAGAATATTCCCTTGCAGCACAAAACACCTCACCACGGTGTGACAAGAGGTGCTTAGAAGAGTATAGAAATTTGTTCTGGATGGACGCCACATTAGTGTCTCTCCATCCAGTAACATGAGCACCATAGCAGGCTCCACATCATCCAATTATTTGGTTATATGGTTACCACTCAGGGCTGTAAATGGTTTCCTGGGTTACAGAAAACCATTCGGCTTGTCACTCAGTGTAGAGCCACCTGAAGTGAAAAGAGTAATACAGGTGACAGGAAGAAAGGAAGAAATAAGAAGGTGAGACACAAAAAGAATGATAAAGATGAAAGAAGACATTGGCGGCACTACATCTAAAACGTGGATAATGAAGGCTATAAATAACCCCCACAGTTCAGCTCCCCCTAAGCTAAATAAAATCTTCAGGAGATAGCACAAACAAAACACAAATGTGTGTCAGCATACTGGATTTAAGTCAACAGTAAATCATAGAAAAGTTGCTCATTAAAATCCCAATTCTTACATGCACAACTGATTTGCAACTTTCCATTTCCTCCAGTTTACAATACCATCCCTCCCTCCAGATTTTTACCTATACAACATCCAATCCTCTGTGGTACCTCCACCTGTCTACCTATAAATCACTTAATCTTCTATATTTCAATATGACCTTCTGTATTTCCATATGATTTTCTCTCTCTCTCCTTAAACATGCCTGGTGATCTACAGGGACAAGTTCCTCCAAGTGGATGTGACCCTTTTGGGTTTTAATCCCAGAGTGGCTGGGGTTTACTGCTTACACAATGTCAGTCAGGGGCAAGTGGCCAGTTGCTTTGCCTTAATTTAATGTCTGGTCTGTGTAGTTTAGCCACAGACTTGTCAACTCTAGATGGGGCAATAAGGAGCAGATGATTTTAAGATGGATGAATCAGATCTCTGACATAATGAAGACTGCCTGTACCTTCTGTTATCTCTCCAGCTAGATGTCTGGTTAAGCACTCCATCTGAGGCAACTTGTTTATATATACACAATGCAATAAAGTGGTGAAGACATACCATCATGCCAAATGTAGATGACCATAATATGTGATGGAAAAAAGAAAGAAAAAAGAATGTACACCACTGGGTCTAGCCATGCTTTCCACATTCTTACTAAACACATACATATGATGCAATATAGAGGTGGAGAAAGCTGATCAAGTCAGTGGTGAATGTCAGAAGAATGTGATTCATGAAAGACATAAAGGTAATGTAAAGCACTGGATTTGAGTACTCTTTACATTCCAATAGAATGGAAATCACGTTGAGCATGGATGACTGAAGGATGTAATGCAAGAGAGGTGATGCATTTGATCAACATTATTTCCAGACAACTTTATTCACCTTAAAAGAGTCTTGTCTTACTGGACAAGTTAGATAAAGCTTTTGTAAACTTCCCTTATGAAAAGCCTTTCCTAAGTTCAATAAAGTTATCTGTATGATGCAAGAATGTACTGTACAGTGCTAAAAGATATGTCACTGGATTCAAGGGTCACACCTTCAATGCTGGGCTTAGTACCTCGTACCATCTCAGCAGATCAATGGTGCATGCTGACCTTAAATCCTAATACTGACATGCTTTTCATGGTACATCTTGAAAGCTGACACAAGTTCCAGTGCCCTTTTTTTTTTCTTCATTTTCCCCCCAGGTGACATTCCAAACAGAGTTCCAAGGCCTCCCAGTCAGTATGGCTTCACCAAGAATGCCTTAGTTGAAATGAAGAGTAATAATCCTACTGGTTCATGCTTAATCCATCTAGATGCTAAGTACAGACAGATACAGTTTTATGAATTCACTACATCCCCCTTATGCAAAATATGGATGAAGCGATATCACATGTACTTCTTGGCAGTTGTAGACATAATCAAGTCTTCTTTACCAACTTCACACCTATATCATGTTTATCTGCCTGACTGAGCAATGTTATCTTGTCTCTCACTAGTCAATACCCAATAGCATTTTGCAAGCTGCCATGGATACATGTACATCACAGGCATGGTTGCCATCTCATTCCCACCATATCCCTTATGGCTCAGTTCTGAGAGATGGGACTCATTTTCCTTACTTGTTGAGTCCCAGGACAAAATTTCTTTCATTCCTGATGCAAAATTTAGGTGTGGGAAGTTATGTTTGGCATATATCTGCTACATATCATGTTGTTGCAATAAATGAAAATGATAACAGTTATGATGATAAGCAGGATTAATTGATGAAAAAAGGTACAAACAGAAATTTGCAATAATTATGAATGTACAGGTGAATGTGGGGAAGAGTAAAGTGATGGTCTTCGAGAGAAGTGAAGCCAGTGAGTGTACAGAGAGATTGGATGGGAAGGAAATGGAGAATGTGAGTGAATTTAAGTACTTGGGCAGTGTGATGAGTAAGGATGGTAGTCTGGAGGGTGAAGTGCTCGAAAGGGTACAGCAGGGAAGGAAGGTTGCTGGTTCGTTGAAAGCAGTGATAAGAAACAGGGAGGTGAGCATGGAAGTGAAAAAGTTGTTACATGACAGTATTGTGATACCAACTCTGACATATGGAAGTGAAGCTTGGACCCTGTTGGAAGGACAGAAGTCAAGAGTGAGAGCAGTGGAAATGAGTTATTTGAGAGGAGCATGTGGAGTCACATGGAGAGACAGACTAACAAATGAGGAAGTGAAGGAGCGTTGTGGTGTGCTTGAGGACATGATGGGAAGCGTTAGGAGAAACACGTTAAGGTGGTTTGGGCATGTGGAGAGGATGGAGAGTGAAAGATTGACGAGGAGAGTGTATGTGAGTGAGGTGGAGGGGGCGAGAGGGAGGGGGAGGCCGAGGATGAGATGGAGGGATGGAGTGGAGAGGTATATGAGAGAGGGGGGTGTGAGTTGGGAGCATGGTAGTGAAATGGCAGGGAACAGAGTGACATGGAGGCGATTTGTTTGTGGCCACCCCGTTCGGGATTGAGGCGTCTGGCAATAGATAAATAGATAGATAGATGAATGTACAGTATATCAGTACAAGATTCAGCTTCCTTTATTACAAATAAAAATAATGCATAGTAATCATGTAACACCACCACATTAAGTGGCAAATTTCCCATACCCTTTCATGCACTTCAAATACAGGAGGAAGGTAAGGAACTGAATTTCCTTTTTGTGTTAGGAATCTCACTATTTCATCTGGAGAGAAGTAACAGCTGAAAGAACTGACTCTAAATCTCAGAACATTCCCAACTGGCCAGGACTACCAAACTTAGCATTTTTAGCTCTTAGGCGTTCAGGAACACCTACGAGAACTGACATGGTGATGCAGCAGCTTGATTAAAGAAATGAAGCAAAGAAAGGGATGTGCAAAGTAGGGATGAGATGATGCCAGGGAGTACCTTTTGTGAGTGAATTAAGAACTCACATGGTGGAGAGAGTGTAGAGGCTGCGGGTGAAGCTGTGGCGGGAGCGGTCGAATCGGCCTTCCTCCTTCCCACCCTCAAACACATCTAGGCTACTGTAAGGCAAGGCACCTCTGGCAGGCTCCAGCAAGGACAGGCAAGGTCAAACCAGCTCAAAATGGCTCAGTTTCTCTCATTTACATCATGCCATACTACATAAGCCTTAATGCCTTTATTTCAATATCTTCTTACAGCTTATTCTTGCTACATCCAGATAATTTTATTCAGTTAAGGAAATACTTCTCATAATAAAGGGATTAATAAAGATTACATATACCTCTTCCAGTATGAAAATTCTCTTAGAACGAATAAAATAATCTTGTGGTAGCAAAAATAAAATATGTCCTTGGGCTGACAAAATTTAACATCAATATGAATAATGAAGCCAGACTAAGTAAACATGCAACACTAAATGAGTTTAGGTAACATACACCGATAGAAACAAATCAGCTGTTTTAGATGGTTAATGAAGCTTTCCAATGTACTATAAATTCACCTACCCTGTTAATGTGCTGTTAGTAAAATTTACATCAGTGTTCTTCCTTAGCCTTTATCATTCTCTTTCTGAGCCTGCCCTCCTCTCTTCCTATTTCTCCCATCTTTCCTGTCACTTCTTATTGCTTTTCTTTCCTTTACAGGTGGCTTTACATTGAGTGACATACCAAATGATTTCCTGTAAACCAAGAAACCATTTACAACGCTGGGTGGTAACCATATAACCAAACCATACGTGCTCCCTACGTGTCAACAAGTGGGTTGGTGGAGGGTTAGTGCCCCTCCCTGTAAAACAAATAACTCAGAGTCAAATGGCCACCCCTTTCGGGATTATGGCGTCTGGCAATAGATAGATAGTAAAGAGAGACTTTTAGCTGTGACACAAAGGCTTTCCTACAAAATCAAAACAATTGCCTCTCATTGAAAGATTAATATTTTTCTTTATAGTTACAAAGTGCTAACCTGCTACAACAAAGAAGCCAGACAATTTCATATCCATTAGGCAGTTCTTCCTTTAAACTCTATATCAAATCTGATGTACAGTATAATAAACTGACGACCAATAAGCATTACTCATATGGTATGGAACAAAAGCTTCTTAGAGCTGCATTACTGTTCCTAATTAGGAAAAGCCTAGTTTACCAAAGAGTACCTTTCAGACAGAGAACTGTCAATCTGGAATTCTATAAAAATGCTCCAGGATTACTGTGATGCAGCCAGAGGGGAGTGAAGAGAAAACTGTGATAATAACATGTGGCTCTTTTATCATAATGTGCATCTTTTTAATATTGCTCTGCTTGCTACTGGTCCTGATAAAACACAGAACCTCAGTTATGTTACATTATCCATATTCCAGTTTGGGTTCTGATGAATATACTTTTTCTCCAAATTCACTGAAAAGCTTCATGGAAAGATATCCAACATAACTAGAGAATCTTTATGAAAACAACTTACTGCCAGCCACCACAGACAAGGAATTCCAAATGCCAGAGATTCAGGATTTTTTTTTTTTTCCCCAATACAAAACAAAAGAACCATTGTCTGACAGCCTTCAAAAATGACCTTTCCAAAGAAAACCAAACAAGAGAATGCCACAATCCCAATAACTACTGTGATTTTAAGAGGTAGTTTGTTGTAGTGATACTGGGTGAGTTATCGCTTCTTAAAATTCTGGCAGTGTTATCCATGACTGATATCTTACACTGTCTATGGCACTAAGATCAATAAAATCCAGAACACAGCTTCCATCCTGAGAGAGAAAAAGTAGCAGTAAGCAAAGGTTTAAAAGATATGAGAGGAGATAACAGGAAAATGCTGTATTACAAAAGAATGAGAATGCTGGGTCAGGTAGCAAAAGCTTGATGATAAGTGTATGCAAAGCAACAGATGTAAGCAGCAGCTGGCAGTGGCTGGATCTCATGCTGACTGAAATATGTCATGTGTGTGTGTATGTATGTGTGTGTTTGTGTGTGTGTGTGTGTATTTACCTAATTGTATTTACCTATTTGTAGTATATAGGAACTGAGCCAAGCTTGTGTTGTCCTTTCTTAATATATCTACATTTATCTAGTCTAGTTTTAAACACATCAATGTTTTTTGCATGAATCATCTCATTGTCCAGGTTATTCCACAGGTCTATGCATCTATATGGAAAACTATATTTCTAGATATTCTTCAAGCAGCTTGCCTTCTTCAGTTTCATTCCTCTCGCATCCCATACAAACAGGTCTTCTCTGTCAATTTTATCTACTCCCATCATGGCCCTGAACACTGCAATCACATTGCCCCTCCCTCTCCTCTCATCTAAGGAAGGCAAATCCAGCTTATCCAGCCTCTCTCTGTACAACAGATCTGTCAGGCTGGGGACCATCTTGGTTGCGGTTCTTTTATATTCTCTCAATCTTGTTTATATCTTTCGTTTTGTGTCGGGACCACACTACTGCTGCATATTCTAACTTGGGGTGGACCATGGCTACTATCAATTTTTTAATCATCTCCTCATCCATGTAATAAAATGTTACTCTTATGTTGGTCAAGGGTTTATGCATCTCTCTAATTGTCTTGTTAATGTGTTTTTCAGATGACAAACTATCCTGGACCAGCACTCCCAAATCTTTCTCTTCTCTTGTTTTTACGATTTGGTTCATTACTCATCAAATAATTCAGTGATGGCCTCTTGGAACATTTCTCATTTCCAATACTTTACATTTTTTGCACTGAATATCATTTCCAACATCCAGCTCCATTCATGTATCCAATCCAGATCCTCCTATGTGTGTGTGTGTGTATTTACCTAATTGTGATATACAGGAAATGAGCTACGCTCGTGGGGTCCCGTCTCTATTTCTCAATAAGTCAAATTTTGCTTTAACTTGTTTAAGTTTTTAGGCTGGACGATCTCTTTGTCCAGGCTATTCCACAGGTCTATCCATCTATAAGGAAAGCTATATTTCTTGATGTCCTTCAAGCAGCTTGGCTTCTTTAATTTCATTCCGTGTCCTCTTGTTACCCTCTCATCCCACACAAACAGATTTTCTCTGTCAATTTTATCTACTCCAACCATGGTCCTGAACACTGCAATCATGTCATCCCTCTCTCTCCTTTCCTCTAAGGAAGGCAAATCCAGCCTTTCCAGCTTCTTTCTGTATGACAAATCTGCCAGACTGGAGACCACCTTGGTTGCTGTTCTTAATATTCTCTCAATCCTGGTTATATCTGTCTTTCTGTGTGGGGACCACACTACTGCTGCATATTCTAAACTGGGGCAGATCATGGCCACTATCAATTTTTTCATCATCACCTCATCCAGGTAATGAAATGCCACTCTTATATTGGTGAAGAGTTTATATGTCTCTCTAACTATTTTATTTATATGCTTTTCAGGTGACAAACTATCCTGGACCAGAACTCCCAAATCTTTCTCTTCTCTCGCTTTTCTAATTGGTTCATTACCCATCAAGTAATTCAATGATGGCCTCTTGATACTTTTACCCATTTCCAATATTTTACATTTTTTTTGTGTTGAATTTCATTTCCAATATCCAGCTCCAATCATGTATCCTATCCAGATCCTCCTGTAGCATTTTACAGTCCTCTTCAACCTCTACCTTTTCCAAGATCTTTGTATCATCAGCAAACAGACTTACTTAACTGTTCGCTCCATCTACAATATCATTAACGTAAATCAGGAACATTACTGGTGCCAACACCGAGCCCTGTGGGACACCACTTGTTACTTCCCTCCATCCAGATGTCCTGTCCTTTATTACTGTCCTCATTTGTCTGTCACTCAAAAAGTCTCTCATCCATTCCAGGGGGCTTCCCTTCAGTCCTCCGATATGGTCTAATTTCCATATTAGTCTCTTGTGGGGTACCTTGCCAAAGGCCTTCTCCAGATCTATATACACACAATCCACCCAACTGTCTCTCTCCTGTAGCATGTCAATCGCCCTTGAGTAAAAGCTCAACAAGTTGGAAACACATAACCTTCCACTTCTGAATCCAAACTGACTTTCAGTCAAAATATTCATCTCTTCCAGATACTTTATCCATCTATCTTCCAGGATTCTCTCACACAATTTCGAGACCATGCAGGTTAGAGACACTAGTCTATAATTCAGGGGTTCTTCCTTGTTTCCTCCCTTATAGATTGGTACCACATTTGCCCACTTCCATTCCCGAGGCACTTTCCCCTATTCCAGGGAACACACAATTGTGAATCTTATCCGCCAGTTGTTCTCTGCATTCCTTCGGTACCCAATTAGAGATTCCATCCGGTCCTGAGGCTTTACTTACATCTTGAGTTTCCAGTAATTTATACACTTCCCGCACTTCCACATTTATATCTTTTATCACTACATTTCTAGTCACTCCCTCTCCTTCCACAAGCTCCCTTTCCTTAGTGAAAACCGATTGGAAACATGTTCATTATTTCAGCTTGCATTACCGCATCCTTGTAGACCTTTCCTTCTACTTTCAGTTTGATGATTCCTTCCTTTTATTTCAATCTGCCACTGACAGATCTATAAAACAATTTGGGTTCATCCTTACATTTGTCAATTATACCTTTTTCAAAGTTCCTTTCTTCCTCTCTACGTATTCTTGAATATTCATTTCTAGATCTTTTATATTCTTCCTTTGTTCTGTTATTATCTCTATTTCTCCATTTGTTCCATGCAATGTCCCTCTCTTTTTTTACTGTCATACACCTTCCATTAAACCACTCCTTTTTCCTGTTTTCTTTCCCCTTTACTCTTGGCACATATTTTTCCACTCTCAAATTAGAGAGGTCGAAAAAGATATCCCACTTCCTCTGTATCTCTCTTGTTTCTCTGACTTTTCTCCAATCCACATTTTCGAAAAATTTTCTCAATTCTACAAAGTTTGCTTTCCCAAAGTTATATGTTCCTTGCCTATAAAGCTCATCTCTTGGCACCATGTTCCCTATTGTCATCTGGAACTCAATGACCACATGATCACTTTTTCCTGTAAGACACAGATATTTCAAAGATTCAATTGCATCAGGTTCTTTAGATAGTAGCAAATCTAATCTTGCTGGTGTATCATCACCTTGGAATCGTGTCTCTTCTTTGACCCACTGCGTCATTACATTATTCATTGCTATACTGTATTTAACAATTTAGTGCCCCACTAATCTTCGCTGCCTCCTGAGTCCTATTCCTCCCAGTTCACCTCTTTACAACTGAAGTCACCCATTAGGATTATATTGTTGCTTTTCTCAATCACTTTCTGTAGATAACTAACCATGTCTGACAACATCTCCTAGTATTCATCATCATTCCATGCTCTTGTCTTAGGGGGAACATATACCACTGCCATATCTCTCTTACCATCCTCCCCAGTTTCTAATTTCATATTTATTGCTTCGGCCCCGTCCTCTGCCATTTCCACAGTATCTACATTTATGTCGTCCGTCACTGTTATCATTACTCCTCCTCCCATTTTTTCTTTTCTGTTTCTTCTCCATAATTTGTATTTCCCATCTCCTATATGAATATCAATATCTTCTTTCAATTTAGTCTCTACAAAGCACATACACTAACATCAGGTTCATGTACCCTCAAAACACCATTGATTTCTAACCTTACCAATATTAGTCCATCAACGTTTGTGTATGCCACTTTCAAACTTTTTTCATCGTTTTTTATACTCTCTTCTTTCCTTCCCTCCGTCGGTACAACTTTCTCAATTTCTGATCCATAACTCTCCAATAGAACACTGTCTTCTCTCCCTCTGTTCGCTGTTCGTTTTTTATCTTTGCTTCCTTTACTAACTCCTTTAATTTAGCACTTTCTTCTTCGTTTGCATTTCTCCCTATCCAAGCATTTTTAAACTCCTCTTTATTTGACAATTTCTACATTCTATTTATGATTTCATTCACCATTACCTGGGACTTAAACTTTACTTTCAATGGCCTTGCCCCATCTTCCTCGTACTTTCCTAACCTAAATGCTTCTTCAATCTCTTCTTGGGCTTCACTGTCACCCTCCATAACCACTGATATTATTTCTTTAGCCTTGCTCAGTTCTTCTCTCTCGCTCTTTCGGATCTTACTGTCATACGTTTTTCTTTTATTCCTGAGATTATCACACATTTTTTCTTGTCTGCTACATTCCTGACCAAAGATTCTCTACTTCTTAGTACCCTAACCACTTCCTTCTCCACTTTTTCCTTGCTCTGCTGTTCTATAATCTCCTTCAAATTTACATTTCCTTCCTCCTGTATTTTCTTTCACCCCATATGTTGCTCCTTGATTTCCTTAATATGCTCATCTTGCATTCTCGATTTTGATTCGTACTCATCTAGTTTACTTTTCATTCTGTCCCTTTCTTCTTCAACCCTCTTATTCTGCCTCTTGAGCTGTTTTATTTCATTTGATGCAGATTTACTACTCACCTTCAATTCTGTGTCTTCTTTTTCTTGCTCATCACTACGTCTGCAAACTTTTTCTAGTTTACTTTGTAGGACTTTGATCTCTCTCTCTTGGTCTAAGGTCCATTTCTGCAACTCTCTAATTATTTCCCATACCTTTTTTAACTCCTGGACATTCCTCTCCACCATTTTCTCTACTCATGCTATTCTTGTTTGGTTCAGCTTATCACTTCCATTACTTACATCATCTTCGGAGAAGCCCTCAAATTCCGCCTCGCCAGTTATAAACAACCTTCCGTCTCTCTCCGCCATGATTCAACCATATGGAAACTTTCTTTTTCACTAAATCTTGTATTTTTATGGCCAAAACTTGAGTTTTTTTAACTAATGTCCGACGGGGCCACCACTCACGCACTCAACCACATAATCACAATAGGCTGGTCTTTTCGCCGCTGATTCAGCAATTATTCTCCCTCGATCCAGGAGCAGCTCCATTTCTCTCAGCAACCCGACCGTGTGTGTGTGTGTGTTCTTACCTAACTGTATCTTTACAGGAATGAGTCAAGCTCATACTGTCCCATGTCTTAAACCA